>WYDI02040985.1:0-35023 GCA_009867235.2 Psittacus erithacus
GCACAGAGGTGAGACTGACTGGTCTGTAATTCCCCGGGTCATCCATTTTCCCCTTCTTGAAAATGGGGGTTATATTTTTCTTTTTCCTGTCATCGGGAACTTCACCTGAATGCCATGATTTTCCAAATATGATGGACAGTGGCTTAGTAGCTTCATTTGCCAGCTCCTTCAGGACTCACAGATGAATTTCATCAGGTCCCATGGACTTGTGCATGTTCAGGTTCTTGAGATGGTCTTGAACCTGATCCTCTCTTACAGTGGGCCTAAGGTCTTCATTCTCACAGTCCCTGTGTCTGCCTTCCAAGACTTGGGTGGTGTGGTCAGAGCATTTACCAGTGAAGACTGAGGCAAAGAAGTCATTCAGAACCCCAGCCTTCTCCAAATCCAGGGGAGCCAGTTCTCCTGACAGCTTCTGAAGGGGGTCTCCTCTGTCAGGAGATTAATGTAACCCCAAAACACCTTATTTTGTGCATATCCATAGTTAAAACCTCACTAATAGTAGTACCTCAAGAGCCACATTAAAAAAAAAAATTTTTACTCTTTTGCTATGGAAATAGCCCTCACAAGTTGTGATACTAAATTGCTTGAAGTATGTGTAAAAGAATCATGTTTGCCTCAGTTGAATGTGAAATAACAATACAGTACACACAGAACAATTTATATTAGAGATATAAAAATTAAAGAAAAGTCCCCACACACACCCTGGTAAGAGTACAAAATATGTAACATATCATGCATTTTTTCCTATATGCTTTGCTGTAGATCTCCATGTTTTATGCAGGCTTTTTATCTGGGGATCTAGTCCTGGGATAATATCAGTGGACCAGCAAACTTTGTTCCATTTTTTCATTGCTGATGCTACGCATGAAAACCTAATGCTAGCATAACTTTTCTTCCATATAAACAAAATTTATTCTCTGAGATAAAACAGGGCAGCATATCTGGGGCAGCTTGTTTCAATGACTTGTAGCACCAGGGGTGACATACTGCTCTTGTTGACCCATGTCAGAAAAGACAGACTTCTGCACTAGCCTTAAGATCTGTGTGTGTTTACTTGTTTCTCATGAAGCTCATATGGTATAATTCAAATACTATCAAAATAGTGACTTCTAGGTGGTGTTTCTTGTTGCTGCTTCCAAAGCAGCATTCATGTTCATTTTCCTTTTTCAGGGCTTGATGATCCACTTAGGCTCTGTTTCTAAAATTGTTCTCCTTTTGCTTCTCATCCCAGAAACAAACTCCCGTCTTTAAAGTATCATGCAGAAATGTGAAAAAAATGTTCAAGGAGGATGAAAAAACTGCAAATTCTGTTACTGTAGTATTCTTACCCTTTATATGATAATATTTTCTTGTACAATAACTGTAACATACCTAGAACCTCATAAGACCTTGGTAAGGTTAACTTTCTTAATGCTCATTGCTGAAATAGAGTAGGGCCTTCCCAATCAGGCTAGTCCATTTGGTTAACACAAATAGACAAATGCCTTTTCTGTAGCTCTAGCACATGAGAGCATGATGTTAGCTCTGTCCAGAGTCCCCACTTAAAGTCCCAGTTCATGTTACATCCAGGGCAGTTCTGAGAAGACAGGCATATTTCCCTTCCTGGTACCAAAGCAATACATCTTAACGTCTTTGTTATGATTCTGTTTGTAGTAAAGGTAGTACCAAATATAAATTATTGTCCAGAACAATTTAATTATAAGGGCTATGGGGGAAAAGAAAAAAAAAGAAACATTCTTCAATTTTCTTACTTTTTAAGCTTAAGGATGGAGACATGACATTAGTCCAATTTACTGGTTATAAAACTAAAATCAATGCTTGAAGCTTTACTTGAATATGCCTCAAATTCAGTTCATCTACCATTATTGAAAAGTATCACATTTATGTCTTAATAATTCTTTACACTAGAGTGCTATTAATGCCACCATTATTATTATACTTCCCTATCTTCAATATATTATAGCTGTTAGAATTCGAGTACAAAAATCAATGGGAAATTTGCATTTGATGTAAAATATTTTAATCTATCACAATTAATTTCCTTCCCTGAATTATGTTAATTATCCTCTTCTCCACCTGGGAAGAAACCCCTATTGCATTCTTGCCTAGATTTAGATCTGAAGCTGGTTCCCTGGGGTGCAAATCTTTGATAGAAATTCCATACTACCTCTCTCTTTTCTTCTGTCTTTTGTACACACAGCACAGTGAGAAATATTATATGAAAGGTTTGATTTGACCAACAGTTTTTGAATATAGATAGATATCTGGTCATCTGTTAAATAAAACCCCACTGCTCCCTCACTTCTTGCCCATGGGCAATTAAGCTGTACATATGCAATTTCAAGGTTAAAAGCAGCACTGAAAACCCACTCATGATTGACTGCTCAACAGTTTATACACATCTGAAGTAATATCTGACATGCAGTTGTGCTTCCTTTATTTCAAAAATTAACTTATGTCCTTCTCTTCCTAGCTTAAGGAAAACTCATCCCCCAAAGTCCTAGAAACTCTTATTTATTGAGAAATTATTTTAGATAAATTATCAGTTATTGTTTGAGGATCAATACTCCTGTCAGTGAAAGCTTGAATTTATCATAAGGACATATCCTTCAATGTGTTGAGAACCAACATAATTCTAATCATTGCTGACTTTCCCAGAACTTTCTCCAAAGAGAGTAACAGAGTTCGCACCAGTTCCACCATTTGCATTGTTACTTGTTATCTCTATTTTTGTACTTTCCCTTGTGAATTTTGCTTAAGAAGTCCCTCTTTCTACCCTGTTCCTCACACCTGACTGATATCATGGTCTTTTCAGTTTAAAGCACACTTCTAAATTCACTGAAATCTTTATGGCTAACACTTTTTCTCTCCTTCAATTTTGCTCACACAGATGAATCTCACAGCGCATGGTCATGAAGCTCGGCCAGTCTGGGACCTTGAAAGAGGTATATCTAGCAAAGCAAAGAGATACATTGAAAATAACAGCTCAATGCCAGGTCTGTAAGAACAGGATTTTAGCCTAAAGGTTTAGGTTGGTTATATATCTGCCTCTTTGCCCATTTTTAACAGTTTATTTTCTTGATTATAATGTTAACACCACCAGCAGACAAGCATTATTAATGCTGACATATTCTCAAATCCAGAAGTTTCTTCTAAATTGGCAGCCAGGAAATGCACATTATTCAATATTCTTTCTCACTGGCCTGCAGTCAGTATGAAAGCTTTCTAGTGTAATTTGTTATTTCCCCTTTGTACAAAGGATCTGGAGAAATTTTATAAAGACTGGTGAAATGCCATCACATCTCTCACTTAGGAATTTGGTTTGTAGTTTGACTGGGTTTATGAAAGCAAAATGCAGGATGAAGTGACTCTTTTGATTGCAGCAAAAAGATATGAGGAAAAATCTATTTTTTTAAATATAGTTTTACTGGAATGTGTTTTCTTGACATTTTTGGTTTTCTAAAACTATCATTTACAGAGAGTCACAGGTTCAAAGGCTAGTTAACATAAGAACTGTTTTGCCAAGTAAGATTCTGCTAGGTTTAAAGTGGCCAAGTGTTATAGTACGTAATTGGTTAGGTCATTCATTACAGTAATTATGTAGTTTTGTACACTCTCCTGATCTTATTTCGTTTGTTTGTCTGGATTTTTTAACTTAGCAAATAGCAGATAACTACAGAATAATTAATATTCCTCTGGAATTCATAGCAGTTGCATTTTTGAACAAGGGAAATGATTGCTAGTAACCTACAGGGAACAGATTCTTGTGTACTTTACCCATACTTATAGACTTAATAGACAAAATATTAGACAAATAACAACAAAACATGGCTTTCGCTTAAGTGGTTTTCCATGGGTATCCTTGCATGTATCTGAAGTTCACGGAAATAAAAGATTCTTCTGATGGCAGCTTGATACAACTCAAACACTACTGGGGTGGGTAAATAAGGACTAGACATTTCATCCTTGTCTGAATACATTTTCATTGAATTAAAAGAGTCTGGGGAACTCTGCTCCCTCTCTTTCTTGAGCAGAGGATCCTCAGCCTCACTTACACACAGGGCAAAGCCCAGGGCTCCACATGCTTGCATTTGCAGCATTCTTCACATGCTCAGGACTATCCTTTGAATGTTCGAATCACAATAGACTATATTCAAACAGTACTCGGTAAAGACCATAAGAAAATGTAAGGTAAGCTGTGAAATATGAAAGTGATGGTGTGTTTCCTACTGTTTTGATGATGATTCAATTTCAAAATACATTAAAGGGCTGCAAACAAAAGAAAAGGAACTCCAAGCCACAGCACAGTAGCAACACTAGTAATGCCTTGTTCTTGTGCAATTCTGAACCATTTAAAAAAATATTTTACTAGCTTAAACAGGCTTTTCATAATCATGATACTGATTTGAGAGTAAGGCTTATTAGCCATCTCAGAACTGGCTTCATAATCATGCCCCCAGTAACAGATCTGGTAAGGAAGATGTTGACTGGTGATTTCAGTTGACTACTTTTTCACTTTCAAAGATATTCACTAGAAGCATGAAGGGCAAATTGCAGCACTTGAAGCTTTTGCATTAAAGACTTTGAAACACCAACTATTTTTGCATTTCATGTTTCAAAGCATACAACTGTTGCTAACAAATAAATGTGGCTTATTTTTACATATTCATGCCTTCAATCATCTTTTTACTTTTGGGTGGAAATGGAAGATACCTGTAATTCTTTATTCCTGGGGCGTCAAGAGTTGTTGTGAGAGAATGTGATAATCATGGGGGAGGTGACCAAAGATGTATTTTAATCCAAAAATAGGAGCATATTCTGAGGAGAGTAATGAAATCCATTTCAATTTGTGATGGAAAAGTACCTGTGGAGATACTGTACTTTGTCCCCATTTCTTCTGTTGATACATATTACACATGGTAAAGGGCAATGCAATTGCACTGGTGCTAGTATATCACAGCATACTAGTAATTTCTTAAGCAGGTGCAATGCAAATATTGATCAGCAAGATGAGGCAGAAGACACATTATTGTGGCATAAAATCAGTGTTAACTGTTCCTTGTTTATGGCAATAAGTTTATTTACAATAAATTTCTATATATGTATGATGCATAGATCATAAAAGATGTGGAAAATTTCTGTCTGTGCCAAATTGCTTAAAATGAGCTAGCTAAGACTACTGCAGCTGCTTCTGGAATATATGTTTGAACTTGATGTCAATTAAGAAGAAAACAGAAAAACTGGAGAAGGTAAGAGTTAATGCTAGACAAATGACTAAAAGATTGGAAAACATGCTCTATAGCAAAAGAGTTTTTAGCTTACAGGACTATGGCTAAAAGACTGTCTGATATCATTGGAAGTATATCAATGGGAAATAAGTTTGGTAGGAGCTGCAATGTTCCTAACTTCATTAGAATTTCAGCTCTGATCAGAACAGATTTTCCTATGCCGACTAACTGTACAAGTATAATGAGAATCACTGAACATGAATTCTGACTGGTTATTTATTTATTTAATAGTATTCACTCAGACTGCAACAAATTTTTCATACTGAAAAATTAGAATACTTTCCCAAATGTCTGAGTTCAGTCAAAAATTAGTTTAGGGAAGTCTCAGGGAAGGGTCTGCAGTCAGTGTGGGAATACATGACATCACCAGTGTCCAGAAGGTACAGAGGTGTAAGAAAACTGAAACTGGCAGTATGCACTGTGTTTCAGAATTGCTCAGTTTGAAATTGCTACTCCTCTCATCTAAAGCCAGAAGGAAACTAGTTATGCTCTGGGATTCTTCTTCATTTCTCATGACCTTACCATCCCGCATTACTTGGATGGTTGGTAAGTTGTTTCTTGAGTTTTCCACTAAATTTTGTTGTGTACAATTCATCCATATATCATCTCAGATACTCAGGCAGCAAAAGTGTGCCTCTGTTTCTGTACTACACACATGTGAACCAAACTCTGTGTGATAGATCATGCTCAATGCTTGTGCTTGGTTGTCCAAACAGCAGCTGGTTTTGAAATGCCAATCTTGTCTTGAAGAAACATGTCTTGTTCAGTTCAGAATCAGGTAGCTTATCTATCTCACCTCTGAGACTGCATATCAACCTGAGATCTGAAGTGAAATGACTTCAGTGCCATCAGATCAATTTGCTGTGAGCAGCCCACATCACAATGCCAGCACACATAATTCAGCCAGCTTTGGTAGTTTGCTCAGGAGAGAGCTAGGCCTACATTTGCAGGAGCACTGAATTATTTCTTCTCTCTGGAGACGGAAAGTCAGAAAAGATCCCTTCAGGTGAGGGCTGAGGACTCAAAAGGAAGTCAGCAATGACGCAGCTAAATTTTACTTCAGTATGCTGGGCATTCAAGGCTAAAACAGTGAAGGTCAGGAGGCTAATCTTCTCAAAAAATGATGATGATTGAAACTAATGTGACACATCCAGAGGTTGCATGTGGCTTCCTGATTATCCTAATGTAATAATTGCTTTCTCTTAAATTAGATTCCTCTCTTTTTTGGCAAATAGTAACATTTATTCTGTGAGAATCCAGAGATGTGGTTGATCAGTTCAAGAGTTTTATTTTAATTTTCCATTTAAAACACAAATATATTGTCCTTCACAAACTTATTTCATGCTAATGACATGCTTTATTTTTTTTTCTTTGACATTTATCATGAATGTAACAAAATAGGTAATATATTTTCTGTCACTACTGACAAGCTTTTCTTTCTGTAGCAATAAAAAGTAGCTTTAGCAGTACATTTTTCAAAATATTTAGCTCCTAGGCCACCAAATTTAATGCCAGTATCTGCTTAGTATTTTAATTTCTATGTTATCAATACCAGAGGAAACCAGATGACAGTATGACATACATTATGCATCTCAAAAGTTACAATAAAATAAGTTTCTATTTGGGACACATCTTGGGGTCTCTCCTTAAATGTTTGCAACTAGTAAGTCAGATTGACAACTATCATAATGCTTATAGGACTGATGTAGCCAAATGCTATGTTTCTTTAAGGTAAACACTGGTATTAGTGCAGCAATTTTCAATGACCACTTTAAATTTGAAACAGTGTTGTGGTTTATTCCTAGCCAGAACCATGCAGCTGCTCACTCACATCTCCCATTTTTTCCCCCCAGGTCTGGGCAGGATGGGGAGGAGAATAAAAAGAACGTAAACCCCACGGGTTGAAATAAAAACAGTCCAGTAGCTAAAGTATAAAACAAACTTACTACTAATAATAATTATAATAGTAATGGAAATAACAAGGGGAGAGAATATAAAACTAAAAAGGGAAGGGAAAAAAAAAAAAAAAGCAAGAAACACAAGTGCTGCACAATACCATTACTCACCACCCACAATACCCAGCCTAACCCAAGCAGCAATCTGGGCCTTCTCGATGACTCACCCCAGTTTATATACTGGGCATGATGTGCTGTGGTATGGAATACCCCTTTGGCTAGTTTGGGTCAGGTGTCCCATCTCTGCTTCGTCCCAGCTTCTTGTGCCCCTCTTCATTGGCAGAGCATGAGAGACTGAGAAGTCCTTGATGACAGTAAGCATTACTTAGCAACAACTAAAACACTGGTGTTATCAACATTGCTCCCAGACTAAAGTCAAAACACAACACTGCACCAGCTACTAGGAAGGAGCAAAATAACTGTTACACCTGAACCCAGGACAATCAGGTAGGTAGGTATGTATTGACAGTTGTCAGGTGAATTGGTTTTGTTTGTTTTTTAAACCCAGGTGCCATGAGTTGCTCTCAAACAATAAACAGACATATAAAAAGGTTCTCAAAAATGCTAACAATTACTATTCTGTTAGTCAAGTTCTGCAGAGAGATTAAGGACTAAATAACTTTAAAGAGGATAAACTTTTTTTCTGTCTCTCCTTCTTCCAGGTAAGCCTGACAAGGCTGGTGAAGTTTGGTAGGTTAGCTGAAATTCATTTGCTAGCACCATTATTTCTGCCTCCTACTGTGAACTGCCCTTTGGCAGGGGGATATACTTGGTGTTTTTCTGCATTTTTAAATGTAATTTACATGTGAGGTATGTCTATATCAGATGGGGGAGGAAGGATTAAAAAAAAAAATCAGATTTTTCAAATGCCAGAGATGTTTTATGAAGGAAGCATTATGGATGAGAGATGGTTAGAATTATTTTGTTAAACCCTCACATGTCCATCCATACTCCCCACTCCCCACCCCCCATGCCCCTGTTCTTATTATCAGCTCTGAGGTAGGGAATATCTATTCTTCTTTCAACTTTCTCACATTCTCTCTGATACCTTTCATTTATCCACATACATTGTTGTCACTATGGAGTTTCTCATCTTGTAAAAGTGACTCTCTCAGGAATACGACTGTAGAGGCTGAAATGTTGATTACCTAGCGTTAATCGTTTCTGAAAATACCAGTCTCTAGAGATGCTAGTCCTCTGGTGTTTGTATAATACACATTGGGAGGGTCAGACCAGATAGGGCGTGTGAGAGGACATGTGACAGGCGAGGAACAAAAAATACATATTTATTCTTGGCCATTTTGACATTGATTTATCCTTTTGTGGTCACACTTTAAAAATACTGTTGACTTCCCACTACAGTTAATTAATTAATTAAAGGAGTTCTCCTCATTCGGTGGAGCTCTCCACTGGTGTTACTAATATGTAATGAAATTTCCCCTTGTGCCTTTACTGTCAATGTTTGAAAGCACATCTGCAGGGAAGGCTTTATAACATCAGTCTGGAATTCCACTACCCTCTCAGCTGCTTCTCTCCATATTGATGGCATACAGGATAAACAGAACAAGTTAATTTGTAATCTTAGATAGAAAATGATAGCTGCACTGTTTCTGTCATTGAGCATTCTGCCAGTTTAAACAGCTGATTAGTCAGCTTCTGTGGAATCGATCTGAATCAGTTCCACCTGCATGCACCCACCAGGAGCCACTTTATTGTAAATCAATCATTCTGAAAACATCTCACAAAGGGGCCAGTCCTCACTAACAAGCCATCAATTTAAGCTGTCTGTCTGGAGCACTCTAGAAATTAGAAGTGCAACAAACATTTATTCTAAAATTATGGAGAAGTTTTAGGGTTTTTTAAAACCACAACCCATCATTATTTGGTGCTAGTGGTGATATTTTAACTTTTTTTTTTTTTTTAATTGACATTTATCAGGTCACTTTTCAGACGTTCCAAAAGTGTGGGTGCTTTCTTGTAAGGCAAAAACAATAGGTTGGGAATTTTAACAACAGTGGATGGAATGGATGGCCTTTATTACTAGAAGGCAACATTAACAGTAACTCAGAGGCTTTATATCCTGCCCTTGTGCCCCTTGGGTGTTAAGATTGATCCCCAGAGTCAGAGAAGTTCTCCTTATTCTTTGACATGATGAATTGCTAAATTTTGCCTGTGCACAGAGTGGGTCTTTCAGCTGGTGATGGTTGGAGAAGCTGCCCCAGGGGGGAGATACAGATATATGGCTTGGTCTCCAAATTCTTTCTTTAACACACTGCTTACTATCCTAAATAAAAGAGAGTGGAGAAGGTATATTCTACTTTTTTTTATTTATTTATTTTTATTGGCCTGTCTGGGCATTTCACTTATATCAACAGAAAAAGCTGTGAGGATTGTGTTTTCAGGTTGAGCGCATTGTTTAGAATCTCTGGAGTCTTATACAGCTCAAGTTAAAATATGGCAGCACTTAGTTTGCAAGGTATAGTGTAAAATACTGTGTACAACATTATTCTGCTTAATTACATGTTGCCACATGATTGCATTGTCAACACTGTGTCTGATTACAAGGTAAATTGCTTAGTTACCAGTTTTGATTCAAAGCTTCTCAGAGACTTGCATATTAAATAAGTGTCCTGATTTTGGAAATACAGTCAAAATAAAAGTTCAGGGAGACCCCATATGATTGTGTGGAAACTAAATTTGTACTGAGATTATGCTGGGGCTGGTCTATCTTTGACTAACCTCAGCTGAACTCCTCTTAATTATTTTCTCATTTATGGTAGAAAAGGCATTGATGAGATATCTCTTATCAAATAGTGTAGGGTATTTACAGCAAGTTGGAGCTTCAGCTTCTCTCTCTTGCAGGGTTTGAATGTGAGAGGGTTTCATACGTTTAATATGTGTGTATGCTTCCTTGTCTTTCAGTCCACATGCGTGACTTCTGCAGTGAGTTTCTCTAACCAGATTTACACATTTTAAAAAGTGATAAATATGAACAAGGCAGTATCAGCTGGTAATCCATATTATATTTTGACTCGTTGACTATATGGATGTCACCCAAAATGTAACATGATACTAATGAGAAGTGGAGCATCAAGAATTTGTGTAACATGTCTCTTACATGTATTTTAGCACTCATTTGTGTGTCAATTGGATGTCACTGAAGGGACAGGTTGTACCTCTAGATTAAAGCTGCCAAAAATGGCAATGATCCCTTTCCCTTCCTGAGGAGAAATCCTGCCCTTCCTTGCCCACTGGTCTTATGGGCTTCTCTTGAGAAGTATCTTACCTTCTCCATTGCAGGAATTCCCTTCAGCAATGTGTTAGAAGAGAGATGAGTGAAAAGCTGTGCATCTGCCTTCCCCGAGTCTTGTCTCCCTCTGGCTTTTAGGCCACAGTAATCATGTCCTTAGGTAATGCACTTGAGATGCTCTGAAACTGTGGTAGGATTGATATTACTTAAATTTGGAAGCTGTGCCAGGGCTCATCAATTTCTAATCCAAGTCATCAAACAAGAGAAACTGCTTTGGTAGGTAGGTAAGTGAGCTGCTCCCTGACTGATGGAGGACAAGGTACAGGGGGATCCTCTCTCCTGTATAGTAAGTTCCCATGCAACTTTTTTGTTGTTAGGGCTTTCTCACCTTTCTTTGAAGGAATTTAATCTGTCTTTCTGGGCTAGCTTCTTTTAAATGAGACTCCTGCTTCTCAGCAGACTTACGCTATTTTCAGGTAGAGCAGGTCCAGCTGTTGGCTGAGTCTGAAAGCAGAAAGTAGTCCATATTATCTGGTGAAGCAAATACACTTACAGAAAATGTAAGTTAAATCCTACATGTGCCATAATAATTTCAGATACCTAAAAAAAATATACTTACAAATAATAGAAACTTCTAATTAACAAATACTTTTAATTAATAAATACCTGACTATACTACCCTGATTCTTTGTGAAAATGTCTTCAGAAGAGTCTGAGAATTATAATGAATATTTCACTGGATACTAAAAATTGTAACTTTACAGACACACTGACATTCTGGCTCCTGAGATAATATCATGCTATAGACACCTGGTCTGTGTCTAGGGCTCCCAGGATTTACAATAGAAATATTAACACATTATTACCTATGATTAAGCTTAGTTTTTCAGCTCACAAAAAAAACGCTGCCAATAATCTTGTAGTAATCCCAGGGTAAAAGAAATAGTCAAAATGGAAGTCTGGGACACTTATGCAACTCAAACTCAATACAGCAGAAACCTATGCAAAGCAATTTTAAACAGTGCAATTCTGATTCTGAAAATACAGGACAAGTTAAAGAAAGCTAAGCTATGTACATAAACTTATATAAAGCAAACTAGTGGGAATGCTGATGTGTTGGTGAAACCCTAACACAGATTAGTTTGTCCAGCTCTGGTATTGTACTGGTCTGGTTACAAGACAAGAATGTGTTAATGGGCTGTTATTGGTAGTTTTGCAAATTATTTTTGGCATGGTGTGTGAGTTATGCAGTGACTTTTCGGTGCTTATAAGGATCTTGCTTCTCTTTGTGCTTTTTACAATAAGGCAAATGCTTAAATGAGTAATGCATTTGAGTATCTCATTCCTCAGCTATCTTCAGCTAATTAAGACTTCTTTACTCTTTGTCCTCTGTTGGTGCTGAGTGCTTTGCACTACTTTGTTAGTGTATTTTTATTACTATCTTGCTGCTAGTTAGCAAGAATGTTATGCTCAGGGGTACAAGGAAAACGTACAAAAATTTTTTTTTTAGATGACAACTTTCTAGAATGTTTAAACTGGAAGGTGAACATAAGGAAGTCCAAGCATAGTTATTTTCAGATTATTTCATTATCATAAGAATCTGAGTTATCATAAACTACGTTTGTAATGTCTGCATTAGACTGATAATTGTAAATGCAACAGTCAAAAATATAATGAAAATTACAACTACTATGTGGTAAAACCAAACTTTATTAGAAAGAGGTGTCATTAGGTTATTGAGGGAGATTGTTGATATCTGTAGGCATCAAGCTCATAGTGGCTACTTCTGAAATCTGATTTGCAAGATCTGTCTGGAGCCTGTAGTCTGACCATAGTAGCTGTCTTACTGGCTGTGTTTCACTGCATTTCAGGATTAATTGGGACAACTGAACACAGTGCAATATGCAGAGCCACCTGTCTTTCTTTCCCCATCAAATAGTTGATGCATTATGGATATTTTTTCATGCTTTTGATAGAAAACAAGTAAGGAGATGACTAGCAAAGACAGAATAATGTGTGTGATGAGGCAGTGTGGTTTTATAGAGCAGAACAAGTTGCATTTTCTTTGGGACATCTATGCAAGCTCCCACTGTAGGATGTGTATACTGGCAGCCTGCAAGACTGTGTGGATCTCTTGAGATGTCGGTGTTCTCTGGCGTGAGATGTTGACTTATCTAACGTAAAGTGAAGCTCTGGGTACACCTGCCATTCCAACAAGCTGCCAAACCCTGGAAGAGCTGCATTAACCAAAATAAAAAAGATCAGAAGTGCAAGAAATTGCATTGCAGGCACAGTGAAAAGTTATTAGCAGGATGACAGCTTGTGCAAAAGGTATCAAAGGACTGAAAAACTCAATCAGGTTCATCTGTTCTTGCCAAAAGGAACCACAGTAGAAAAACCACAAAGTTCTGAATGCGTTTAGTAAGCAAGGTATATGTTCCTTTGGTTGGCTTGCTTAGATTTCCAGTCTCTGGACTGAAATAATTCCCCTGAATGTTCCCAGACACTTTAGTGAAACACTGCAAAACTGCCATAATTTTAATGCATATTTATCCATATTTTTACCTAGTCCGTCAATGGTCCATCAATGTTGTAGCTCATCCACACTCTTAACTGCATATGTAGTATAGCATTGAAAGTGTCTCCATTATGTGCCATTTGGGGCTTTATATTTATTACATTGCAGCATCAGTTGTGCTCAGTTTGCAAGCAAAATAAACTATATTTACTTTAAAAGACAATTCTGCAAATTCAACTTGGGAACTGGGAATAACAGTTTCTTTTTGGAACTGTACTTTGACCCAGGCAATAAATGTTGAGAATTGGCAGAAATTTTCATAGCTCAGTGCAAGCAATTCTCTGGTCCAAAGTCTAAATAGAGAAGATATTTCAAAATAGTATGGATATGTGTGCACTAATAAAGATTGTGCACTAGTCACTACAGTGTTTCAGTCAGTTGAGCTACAACAATAAAAAGTGCTAAAATGTATGTGTATCAGTCAAGTGAACAGATATAATTCAGGACACACGTACAAGAAGAGATAAGCAAATCCAGTTCTGTTACTTTGATTGAAGTCCTTTATTATTATATTGATGCAAGCAGCTGACTTATAATGGGTGGCGCCAGGAGGGACGGTAGGAGATTTAAACCGGTCATTGTCGGCCACTTAATAGTCATTTGCCGAGGCGAGCGGCCCCAGAGAGAAGCCTTCGACGCCGGAGCGAGGGCAAACTCCGAATGCGCAGGAGCCTCAGTTCTGAGCGGAGAGACCCACGGAAAGCACGCCACGCCTTGACCAGGAGCCGGCAGCTCCGCCGAGGAGAGCAGGAACTCACAGGGGGCGGTGCCAGGAGGGACGGCCGCGCCCTGAGCGGGGAAAACACGCCCCAGGGAGCGTGGGGGAGAGAGCGCGGAGTAGCACTGGAAGCCGACAGCGAGGGGCGTGGGGAGCGCTCGCCTCAGGGCTGGGGTCGGGCTTGGGGGCTCTGCTGTGGCTGTCCCGGCGGCGGCCAGCGTCGCCACCAGACGGAGCCGATGAGCGGGGAGGCTGCCGTGCAGAGCTCGGAGCGTAGAGTGCCTGCACTGGTCTCCTGAGCCGAGGGTGCACTTTGGGCATGGCCGCACCGGTGCGCCCCGGTGGAGGTCCTGCTGCGGCAAGGGCTGAGCTGCGGGTCACTGTCAATAGGCTGAAAGATGTCAAGGAAGCTGAGAGGGAGCTGGACTGCTTGTTCCAGGCCCAGGCTGTGCAGGGGCCACCAAACTGTGCAAGTGTCTACCATAGCACATACAGAAAAGGAGGAGGAAGCTCCAGGAAGCTTGGGGGTTACTAACAACAAAAATATAACAAAGGAGGAAGAGGACAATTAAAAGCAAGGGGCTTCCTCCAAAATCCAACATCCCCACCCAGAACTGCTTTGGATTCTGCAGAGGGCTAATGAGAAAGGACACATCACACCAAATAAACAACCAGCTGATGCACCAGTAAAGAGGATCACTACTGGTGCCTCCAGGAAAAAGCAGCAAGTCATTGTAGGTGACTGCTTTGGCAGGCACAGAGGCACCTATCTGTTGGCATGACCCAGTCTCAAGGGAGGTGCATTGCCTGCCAGGGGCTCGAATCAGGGATGTAGCTGAGAGGCTGCCTGGCCTCTTAAGTCCCACTGATTATTACAGATTTCTGGTGGTGCATGTGTGTGTCACGTCTAGTGGCATAGACAGCAGTAGCCTGGGAATCATTAAGAAGGACTACAGAGCCCTAGGAGAGGTGGTTGGGTACTCTGGGGCTCAGTTTTTTTCATCAATGCTCCAGGTCAAAGGGGAGGACCTTGAAAAGGCTGTGCAGATTTGGCAGGTTAATAAATGGTTAGAACGGTAGTGCCAAAGTCAGGGGTTTGGTTATTTAGAGCATGGGACTCAATTTGGGAGGCCAGGTCTACTGGAGGCTGGTGGAGGTGGTCTGGCAGAAATGGGAGAGCAGTTTTGGTAGGAGACTTGCCAGGCTGGTCAAGAAAGTTTTAAACTAGAAGTTTAAAGGGGGGGAGGAGGTGGGGGGCATCAATCCATCCCAACACACCCAGTCAGTTGCCAGCACCTGTAATAAATGGCTTGGAGTGATGTGGAGCTATTTCAGCTGCTCCAGCTAATGAGGCAGCTTTTTTTGGAGCTTGGCTCAGGTGCCTATATACAAATGCCTGTGGTGTGGGGAATAAACAAGAGGAATTAGAGGTGTGTGCATGTCTACAGAGGTGTCGTATCATTGGCATCACAGAAACATGGTGGGATGGCTCCTGTGACTGGAGTGTTGGAATGGAAGGTAATAGGCTTTTTAGAAAAGACAGGCCAGGCTGACAGGAATGGGGAGTAGCTATTACATCAGTCATAGGCTGGAGAGTATGGACCTCTGTCTGGGGGTCAACAGAGCTTGTGAGTTAGGGTCAAAGGGAGAGCAGCGATGGGAGACATTACTGTGGGGATCTGTTACAGATGGCCTGATCAAGAGGACTCTCTGGATGAAGTGCTCTATAAACAGATAGGAGCAGCCTCATGCTCACAGGCCCTTGTCCTCATGGGGGACTTCAACCATCCTGATATCTGTTGGAGGGATGATACAGCCTGGCACAAGCAATCCAGGAGGTTCCTTGATTGTGTGGAAGGCAACTTCCTTCTGCAAGTAATAGAGTAGTGAGTAAGAGAGGTACCATGCTTGACCTCGTGCTCACCAGCAGGAAGGGGCTGGTTGGCTACAGGGCAGCCTTGGCTGTAGCAATCATGAGATGGTTGAGTTCAGGATCTGCAGGGCAGTGAGAAGGGTACACAGCAAGTTCGCTGCCCTGGACTTCAAGAGGGCAAACTTTGGCCTCTTCAGGAGCCTGCTTAGTAAGGTTCCATGGGATAAAGCCCTGGAGGGCAAGGGGGCTCAAGGCTGCTGGTTGATATTCAAGGATCACCTGCTCCAACCTTAGGAATGTTTCATCTTGACTGTGGCAGGAGGGCCAGGAGGCCTCCATGGATGGGTAAGGAGCTGCTGAGAAAACTTAGAGGGGGGGAAGAAAGAAGCTTATGAAAGGTGGAAGCAGGGACAGGTGGCCTGGGAAGAATAGAGGAATGTTGTCTAGTAAGCTAGGGACTAGTTAGATTTAAATCTGGCAAGGAATGTGAAAGATGATGGGAAGAGCTTCTATAAGGGTGTGGCAAACAAAAGACAGACTAGGGATAATGTAGGCCCTCTCCAGAAGCTAACAGAAGAACTGGCTACCCTGGATTTGGAGAAGGCTGGGGTTCTGAATGACTTCTTTGTCTCAGTCTTCACTGGCAAATGCTCTGACCACACCACCCAAGTCTTGGAAAGTAGATACAGGGACTGTGAGAATGAAGACCTTAGGCCCTCTTTAGGAGAGGATCAGGTTCGAGATCATCTTAAGAACCTGAACATGCACAAGTCCATGGGACCTGATGAAATTCATCCATGGATCCTGAACGAGCTAGCAAATGAAGTTGCCTAGCCACTGTCCATCATATTTGGAAAATCATGGCAGTCAGGTGAAGTTCCCTGAAAAAAGGGAACTATAACCCCCATTGTCAAAAAGGGATAAATGGAAGACCCAGGGAATTACAGACCTCTGCTCTGGTCTTGTGAGACCTCATTTGGAGTATTGTGTACAGTTCTGGTGTCCTCAGCATAAGGACATGGAGCTGTTGGAGCAAGTCCAGAGGAGGGCCACAAGGACGATCAGGGGGCTGGAGCACCTCCTGTATGAAGACAGGCTGAGAAAGTTGGGGCTGTTCAGCCTGGAGAAGAGAAGGCTGCGTGGAGACCTCATAGCAGCCTTACGGTATCTGAAAGGGGCATGCAAGGATGCTGGAGAGGGACTTTTGATGAGGGATTGTAGCAACAGGACAACAGGTAATGGGTTCAAACTTAAACAGGGAAAGTTTAGATTAGATATAACAAAGAAGTTTTTTTACTGCGAGGGTGGTGAGGTACTGGAATGGGTTGCCCAAGGATGCTGTGAATGCTCCATGCCTGGTGGTGTTCAAGGCCAGGTTGGACTGTGTCTTGAGTGACATGGTTTAGTGCGTGGTGTCCCCACCCATGGCAGGGGGGTTGGAACTAGGTGATATTAAGGTTCTTTCCAACCCTAACTATTCTATGATTATATATTGATTTAAGCTGAATTTCTGTGGACTTAGTGTAACTGTGATTGCATTCAAGTCTGTGAAGTAAAAATCAGCATTGACATGAATGATGATCTAAATTACATTACTTGATCGTTTATAATGATCATTTATAATGATCAAGTAGTGTTCAAGGCCAGGTTGGTCAGGGCCTTGAGCAACCTGGTCAAGTAGGAAGTGTCCCTGCCAGTGGCAGGGGATTGGAATTAAATGATCTTACGGTCCTTTCCAACCTGTCGTCTTTGAGACCCAGCTGGTAACTCAGAACCATGCAGCCATGTTCTCACTTGTTCCTTTTCTCCATTCCAGGCAGGATGGGGAAGAGAATTGAAAGAATATAAACTGTACAGGTTGAGATAAGAACAATTTAATAACTAAACTAAAATTAAAAATATAGTGATAATAGAAAGAATACCAATAATAATAGGAAACCATAAGAAAAAATGAAAGCTCAGAAAACACAAATAATACACAATGCAGTTGCTCACCACCCGCTGACTGATACCCAGCCTGACCTGAGCAGTAATCTGCTTTTGTGGTAACCCTCCAGTTTATATACTGGGCATGACATGCTGTGGTACAGAATACCCTTTTGGCTGGTTTGGGTTAGCTTTCCTGTCTCTGCTTCCTCCCAGCTTCTTGTCCCCCTCTTCATTGGCAGAGCATGAGAGACTGAAAAGTCCTTAATCAGGTAAGTGCTACTTAGCAGCACTAAAACATTGGTGTGTTATCAACATTGTTCTCAGACTAAAGTCTAAACACAGCAATGCACCAGCTAGTAGGAATCATAGAATCATAGAAAAGAAGAAGGAGAAAGATAACTTACAGCTGAAAGCAGGACACGACCCTAACCATTCTATGATTCTATGGCATCCTTCTTGATCAACCAACACTTGATAAACTTATCAGTGCTATTCACATCCTGATACGTTTTGACCCAGACTACTGTCTAGCATATGTAACCATTTATTACAGCCTGTATTTTAACAAATGTGACTTCACATGGACCACTTCAACATCCCTTTTGCACTGTACTCTTAACAGTGTTGTGTGGTTTAACAGAACTTGGACTTAAGACTGAGGAATTAAAGAAGATATGATAAAGATGATAGAACAGGGAATAAGACAAAAAAACTGTGAAATCTGTTTCATTTTAAAAGGGCACCAGATGCTGTCTTTAGAAGCTCTTTTATCAATCTTTTGCTTATATTAGAAATCTGAATGTAATAAACATCTGTGATGGAGACCTTTACTGAAGTACTTCGATTTGCTTATTTGAGAAAAGTCTGGTTTCTTCTCAGGTCTCAGCCAGTAGGGTTTTTTTATGAGATGGACTGCTCACTGAATTAAAAAGAAAAGAAATAGAACTTGCAAAGCTTTGTATTTCTGTTATTTACTGATATAATGTTATTATTGGACCAAATGCAGAGCTGTGTGTGAAAAGGAATAACTCTGCCTAGACATCCAGCCCAACATAGCAGTCTACAAAAGACTACTTTATTAATTACAAAATATATTGGTCTCACTAGCAAGAGCAGCAGAACTGATCAATCCTCCTCAGCAATGAAAAATCAGACAGTCTAAAACACTAGTATGACAACGGTGTATAGTTTGGGACCTAAGAAGGGCAATGACAATAACAATAAAAATCCTCATTTGTGTGGCACTTTATCAAACAAACATCTCAAGTCACCACACAATAAAAAAAAAAAAAAACAACAAGAAGAAAATGAAATAAAACAGAACTGTGGGCTTGATTGAAGGGAAATCATTGATCCTTATTCCTAAAAGCATAGTGAAAAAAAATAAAGCCCCTTCATCTCCTGAGGTCTAGCATAAAAGCTAGAAATCTACTTCAGATGTCTAGTGCTAATATCCTGAAGACAGTTTCCTTTCTTGCTGATTCTGCATTCGTTCTGCCATGGCGCAGAATGGGATGCCTGAAACAGTATATTGAAACTGATTTGGAGAGTATGGTTATTCATTACTGTAGAAATAATGCCTTAAATTTGAGGAATAGTGCAAGAATTTAGCTCAGATAATTTCTGAGTCTCTATCTGTGTTCTCTCCTTGTTTGATGTGTTGCCTTGTCTTTGCTTCAGATTCATGTAGGTGGCTCTACTGTTGTGGTGTACCGATCACAAAACTGTCCTTTTTCCTGCTTTCCCAGTCCAGAGTTCCTTTCTGTTGATACTGGAATTCCTGTCCTGCGCCCAGCTGCATGAATGCTCCGTCCCTGGCAGTGTTCAAGGCCAGGTCAGACAGAGCCTTGGGTGACATGGTTTGGTAGGAGGTGCCCCTGCCCATGGCAGGGGGTTGGAACTAGATGATCTTAAGGTCCTTTCCAACCCTAACTGTTCTATGATTCTAAGTACAAACCCTTTTTTGTCCATTCTTCATATGTAGAAGTAAGCGCACCAGAGCCTATGTTAGTTTTAACTCTTGGCAGATACACTAGATGAAGATACTTAAATACAGAAATGTCATCACTAATGACTAACTCCGCTGCCCACCAGCATATCAGTTGAGAGAAAAAACATTCTGGTAGTATTTCTTGTAAATTTCTTCCAATTTTGAGTGAAGCATATATTACTCAATGGGGCTCTCAAAGGTAAAGAAAAAAATTAATGTATGGAGACCAGGGGTTTGATGCTGCTTTATGTTTGATATCACAAGCAAATTTCATTAGCTAAAAAATGTACAGCCTTTAAGGATTTTTTTTAATCAAGTTTGTTTGTTTGTTGTTTTTTTTTTTTTTCTCCCCCGGGAAAATCTTGAATTTTGAAGCCACAGCTGCTGACATATGCTGGCTGTTTGCATTTATGGATACTTCCTCATAAATCCAATGTGATAATAATAATAAGGATAATTTTGTGACATCATAAAGATAACAACTGCATTTTTTTAATGTTAATTTTTAATTAGTTGTGATTTTAAACTTTAAAGCTTTTGCAAATAAGCTAACAGATAGTAATCTACCACCAGTAGTACTACAAGATATTATTGCTATTGGAGGAATCCTGTGGGTTCCCTACTGTAAGTGCTAGAAACCCACATCTGTTGTGAGAACCCTGAATGAAGATAATTGTAATTATTTTATTATTTGGAGTTTGAAGTAATGAATAATGAGCCTTCCCTGTATAGAGAATATAATTGTTGTTTACTTTTTCTCCCTCCACCCCCCTATTTCTAAATGTGTAATTCTTTGCGCTGCTTTTACTGGTTCCATTGATAAGGAAATACTTGATCTGTAAGGTCCTAAAAAGTGTGTCAGAACCAATAATTGATACTTCTTCTGAGTGTAAGTTAATATTTATTTTACTGCCGCTGGTGTTTAAGAAGAGCAATTCTGTTTTCAGACAGAAAGCAAATACTGTTCCTGGACATCTAAGTCCATCACATTCATGCTTTTAGACAGTATGGACACTGTCTCACCAGGAGCTGATGTAGTGGGAGCTCCAATCGTATCCTCTATCCGTGGCTCAGAACTCTGAAATAGATATGCTGTAAGGAAAAGAGCTAGAATGAAGCTCTGATGAGTAGTATCTCCAGAATGGCAATAGGAACAGTTATAGAGCTTCCTGCAATAGCAAATTGAGACCAGTGAGAAAGTAGACACTGACAGCTGAGTTCAAGTTTCTTAATTTTACAAGATAAGTATATGGAGTCCCTTGGTAATGACCCCAAAGAACCTTCATCTTCCCTTCAGACAGCCAAGAGTTTCCCTGACAGGTAGCAACTGCTGAGGCAGAAATCAAAGCTTTGTTGACTCAAAGACTGTGCATCGTGATCTTCAGTACCATGAAACACAAAGAGACAGACAAAATTGGCAGGACACTTGAGTCCAGGCACTGCCACAGATTTTGTACTAGATTTTATGCATCCCGATCACACAAAATCAGCCAGACCAAAACTGAATCAAGTGCTTCCTGAGGCTGAAGTTCAGCAGATGTGGCTTTATATTTCATTTGTGATACCAACGCAGCTGGAAAAGCCTGTACTCTAACCAACTGCTGCAAGCTTCCTATGTGCCTGTCCCTCAGAAGTAGCATGGATTGGCAACCTATGAAAACCAACCTTTCAAATTGTTCAGATGGCTCTCTCAATCCTGAACTGATTGACAAAGAAGCTGTAGGAGTCTCTGCCAGTTCTTGACAAAAAAACAAACAAACAAACAAAAAAGAACCCCAAAAAAAAACCCCACACACAAAAAAAGCTCTCATTTCCATGCTCAGTGGGATGTCTATGTCAAATGTCAGGTGCAATGAATAAGTTATAAGCTCAAAAGAGTTTTCCATCAATATCCTTTTGCTCAGGTTCAGCACTCATTGACATTTCTCCCATGTTTGCTTGAACAATCTGTTACCTTCAGTCATCTTTATTTGTATGAACCCAGACACTGTGTAGAAAAGATGCCAGGTGAAAAAAGACATCTGTGAAGTCATCACCACTTCATCAAATTGATCAGTCCAAACTGCATTAACTCTTTTGTGTGAATTCTGAGCAGCACAGTTCAATCCTAGAAACTTCACTAGAAACAGAAGATAGATGATTATACAGGCAAACAGTGCTTATGCCAGATGACAGTCTAGAAAAAGAAGGTGGTGATCTGCACAAGAAGTACATTCTTTTGTTCAGCAATATAAAGCGAACATTCATATGAAAAAGCTTATAAATAGGTTTGACTTCCCCAAATTTGAAAATACATTTTACTTCTATAGATATTAGCGGTTCTTGCAAAAGAGCAAATGTGTTTTACTAAAAGTAGTAAATAAACATGCTTTTTTTTTTCCCTCATCAGGACAGTTTGATCTCTAAGTAATTAATTTTTCCAAAAACTTTTCTTTTTTCTCAGAGCATGTTGTAACATACTAATGCTTGTGGCTTTTGAATTCTATCTAATTTAAACTCAATGGAAAATCTGAAAGGAACAGATTCCTAAATGTGTTTTCCATGAGTTTCAAATATTCATTGAATTCAGTAAGTATTCATTAAATACCCTTGCTGGAATATTAGTCACCCTCAAGAAGTACTGTGCTGATTGTGTGTACCGATATTTGGAAATTTTACCTCTAGATCCTCTTCTGATCAAAATACACTGACATGAACAAACTTCTGTTAACTTCAGTAACCTGTTAAAGGAATTGTGTTGTGTTTCAGGTTTCTGAAGGAGCTATTCTCTAGCTGTGCATTGCTGCAAAAGTTCTATGGAGGTTTGTTCAGGGTGTGGTCAGAGCCATGGCGTGTAATAAGAAGGGGTGCTCTCAGGTTCTTGCTGAGGCAGAATGATCATGCAGGAGCAGATGCTGTTCTACCTGGATGTCTTATTTGGCTTAGCAATGGTGGAGCCAAAATACTGACAAGCAAAAACCAGCCTGCATAGGCATAAGATATCAGGTATTTTAGAGATGGTGATTTGTTTGTTTGTGTCTCTTTTTGAATTTGCACTGGAAAAAAAAAACCCAACACTTCACTGAGGAAGTCTTGTATAATAAAATTCAGTTCGACAAAGTTCAGCCTGAGGCAGAAGCCGGACTAAATTTTCAGTCATACTTTACATTATTTTCTTGTGTGTTTACAGTTAATATACCTTCTTGTGGCTCACAAGTTATCACCTCATAGGACCATCAGGAAAAAAGACCATTTTTGCCCCATTGGGTTTGATGGAGTTGTGTAAATATGTGGTGTTGCTTTTTACAGTCATTCACATCCTGCCATGGTAGTCATACTAATCTGTTTGGCTGGAGAAAACATCACAGATTTTCCCTCCCTTGAGAAACAGAACAAAAATTAATAGATCTAATATTGTTCATATTTAGTGATGATATCGTCAAAGACCTTTTTGGTTTGGGCTTGAAATAGAGCATGTGTGCATGCAACGGCTTAATCACAAGTCTTTTCCATTAATGATAGCTTAAATATGAGAGTCCAAGGACTTTCTGGCCCAAAAGAGGGAGCTGTCATATATATGTTTTGAGAAATCTATGTTTTAATAATCCTCTACTTTGAAAGGTAGAGATAACTGATTTTAATTAAAGAAAGACTTCTATTTAAAACTTTATTAATGTCTTCTTTTAACACACCTCCTTTTGCAGCATATTTTAATGACAGTGAAACATATATGCAATGTTTATGATCTGATTTAATGTCATTTTTATCTGAGATAGTTATTAAAACATTAATCATATTGCCTGTAATAAAAAAAATTTCCTGAGAAGAATCACAGAAGCAAAGACCCAGTCAGAAAGCTGTGGCTCTTTAATGTAGAAATATTTATTGTATGATGCTATTATGCTGTTAAATTAATTACAGGGACTAATGTTTTTAATTCTTTACCAAGGGCTATACGGGAGGAATGAGATTCTGACTAGGAGCATACAATACATGGGACTTACATGAAAACTGTATCTCAAAATATTTCAAGGAGTTGAATGCAATTCAGCAAACTGACTACAATGCAATGAATGTGTTTCAAATTAATAAATTGCCATTTTCATGTACAGTTGATAGAACAGTTAAAGAGAGGGTATCTAAGCAGTAAGTGCTGTGATACATGGCACACTTGTGAGAGCAGCCACTCCTAGTTTGGGGTTCAAAAGCCATGAGCACAAACTCTGGGGCATATGGGTGGAGCAAGGAGGAGAGGAATGGAAAGCCAAAGTGTCTAACAGCCCTTTGATCTTTCCCCAGGGAAGTGATGTATTCCCCAACACTGGACACACTTAAGGTGCTGGGATGTGTAGTATAGGTCATGCTTTGCCTAGAAAAAGGCTCAGAAAGTCCTTGGTCAGACTAAACATTCTCAGCAGTAGCTAAAAACATCGGTTTTGTCACCGCTGTTCCCAGACCAAAAATCAAAAACACAGCACTGCACCAGCTGCTAAGAAGGATTAAAATGACTGCTACTACTGAACCCAGGACACCAGGTGATCCTTGAGGTCCCTTCCAACCTGGTGTTCTATGACTCTATGAACAAACTCTCATAATTTTTGTGGCTTTAGTTAGTGTCACCACCAGGAAGTGTCGCCACTAGCGCCAGTGTAGAAGAACCAATAAGGGGAAAGAAGGATGGGTGTACACCAAGAAGGAAAATTTTTATTTTTTTTTTTTTTTTTTTTTTTTTATGCATCGATCCAACAGAACCTGTCAGCCTGCAGTGATGGGAAAGATACAGAATATGATAAAGCTTGGTAACCCACGTGTGATTGAACAAACCAATGAAGAGATAACATTTGAAAGCTTTACAGCTTGGAAAGCTGTTAGCAAGCTGGTGTCCCCTTCATCATTTTTAATTTTACTTTTACTGCCCTTCATTTGCTTTGAAGGGTTGATGTTGCCATGGTGCAGTTGAAATTCTCATAAAAGTGCTGTTACCCTTTCAAGATGGCTATTTTTTCCTAGGGTTTATACCACATTTTATAGTTATGTCAGAAGGTTTACTTGGTTTATGAATTCTCCAAGCTCTGAGACTGCTTTAAAAACTCTGGGTTGCAGTTCAGCTTTTGCCTTTTAAATTGTGAGATTTAACAACCACTATATCTATGTGTTATATCCCTACATAATTAGAAAACTCATTTTAAATGTATTTTTTTGTTAATAAGGGTAAATAGAATTTTGGCTTGTCCCTCACTGCTTTGATCTGTAGTTTCTTTAACAAAAAATAAGGCATCTTTTTCTGACTAAAGCTATGAGATTCCTTTTTTATTGTAATCCCCCAACTTTTAAATTATTTATCTCATGTGGGAAAATAATTTTAAAAGGTCTTTCTACTCCGTATGAAATATCATACCCAGTGTTCACAGAGATACTCTCATGCTTGCAGTGGAAGTTGATTCATGTCAGATGTGGATTGGTCCCATGGTGCTTTTTGCGATCACAATTAATTTTGCCTTTGCTTGCTCTGTAGCAATTCAGGTTAAGAATCTATGGAGTGAAACTCTTGCCAATGGTGTTGTGAGTTAAACTCTTTGCAAGATGTTTTTAAAGCAACCGTACACATTTTGATAAACCTGAAAGCCTGTTAATCATTAAGAACTGTGCTACATAACCCCTACTCAGTGCGAACAGCAGACCAGTTTCACAACTTGAATGGAACTTCAGAGTGGGCAAGAATGGGAAGGGCAAGAAGAAACTTTTCTAAACTTTACATTATAGCCTTGAAAAATTGTTTAGGAAAGATGGAAGGGCAGTTTGTGAGATTCGTTCATGAATTATCATTTCTTTTATTGTTTTGGAAGAAAAAAGTTAAGTGCGCTGTAGCTGGCTTTCATAGAAATACTGGAAGGAAGGAAAGTTTCAGACGCAACTCTATTGAATTGATTATTTACTGCCTTCAGCACAATTAGAAGCAAAAATCAGAAGCTCTGATTTTGCCATCTCTTCCAAAAAACCCTCCTGTAAGGCTCTGAATACTAAACAGTGTCATTAAAGGCAACACAGTCTAATCCAGAGATGAATGCAAATTGCACCTGGACATAAGTTTTGGATAATTAAAGTTTTTGACCTGATGAGACCTGGTTTGGTCCAGTTTCTGGCACTAACATCAAATTAAATGAGCAAGCACTATTTATATGTCAAATAGTAGTTAACAAGCAGACCCAAAATTGGCATCTCACTACTGCAGGTAATATCAAGTTCATCAGTTCTTGTAAGTACCTTGCTGGAACACTGTGTTGAAGAGCAACAATTAGATATAATTTAATGACATTTTGTGGAAAACTAAAAATCTCAGATAACTATACCTCAGGAGACCTACACTGTACAATATGTAGTCCAGCTCTAATAGAAAAAACAGCTATTATTAGTGCCTTTCAAAGCTTTGCTTTTATTTTCTTCCACTTACCTATTTTACAATATAGTGTACTTACCAGTACTGGCACATACATATTATATTTGTGTGTAGTACAAGGAGTGTTTCTTCACATACGACTGTGTTATAACCTCTGAGCAATAGGAGAACTCAGCTGTTTTTTTTTCTGGATTTATTACACACTGAAGTAGTTTCCCCAAAATTTGAATGACACATTTAAAACTTTGGAACTTAAAAGAAAGCTTGTGTTTGGAAGAAAACCCCAACATATTAGAAAATTACATCTAGGTATATGAGTCATCCAGGTATAGATTTGATAAGGTCATCTGATTAAGGAACTTCTGCTTGCTCCCATTTGCACTTGTAATTTAGGGAGGAGTGAAAAGGAAGTGAAAAACAAATGTACTTGATTCAAAGGTATTATTGCGGCACTAAGTATTTTTTTTCCTCCCAACTTAATAGGTTTGTTTCCATAACAGTTGTCAGCGTCCCCTGCAGCTCTATATTGTTATTTTATTTTAGCTGAATGACAATTTAAATGTTGTTGTAATAATGATCTGTCTTTAAAACTGATATCATTTTGGTTTGGTCTCTTGTTAAATACTTTCCTCCTTAATTGCCTTTTCATTCAACCAGAAGACTTACAATGGCAACCACAGCACAGCTGAAAAACAGCTCATTGTATCAGTCGCAGACTCTCATAATGGAGCACCTTAATAAGAGCAACTTCTGTACTTCTTGAAGGCACAAGATAAATTAGGTTCAAAGTCCATTATTTGAACAAGGGTATCTGACTTATGGCAAATCTATCTGAAAGAGTATTGTAGAATTGTATTTTATCTTTAAGAAATGTGTTTTCTAAAAGTAAGATACTTACTTCTGTTGCAGTAAAGGATTTAAACAGAAGATTTTCTCTCTAATGTTTGTTGACTCATACTAGAATGATGAGATAGAACAGAGCCATACATCAAACAACCAGTGTGAAAAACTTAGTGTTGCATTTTATTTCAGGAGGGAAGGCTGAGCACAGAATGCCCAATGGCTTTGCCAGAAGCGTACTCTCTCTTCCTTATTTACCAAGCTATATATACACTGAAGAAGGTGACAGCACTCTTAAGCTTTTACTATAGCTGGAATTTATGGATGTGCACGTTTACTTTTTCTTTCACAAAGAACATCACAATGGCAGTGCTGGAGACTGCATTTCGCTAGCTCTGTATAAAAGCTATAACATAAAGGGAGGCAAGGCAGGTGCTTGGTGGAATTTTTTTTTTTTATTCTTTTTTTTTTTTCTGTAGATGCCCTAGAAGTTTGTCCTCTTTGTCAAGTAAAGAACTGAGAATGGGTGAAGAGAACTCTGCCTTTCCTCCCAGGCCTGTTTTTTGGGAGATTTCCTTGCTGTAGTACCAACTAACAAATACCATACATAGTATTCACTCTGGTGGCCGTTTTCTGAGGAGTTTTCTTAGGCATTGAACTGACACTCAGAACTCTTTTTTTGGGTGCCTGTCGGGCATCAGCAGGCAACCTCTGGGTTTTAGTATGACGTGGAAGGGATTCAGACTTACAGTTAAACATCTGGGAAATACTGTAATGCACTGAAATTTTCTGTACAAGTTCCTTTGGTTTTGGCTCAAATAGCACAGGTTCAATCTTCTTATGTAAATACTTGCTCCTAATCTTTGCAGAACTTGCCAAGAGGTCAGCCAATCATTTCCTGATATTTCTTGATTCACAACTAGGACACAGATAAGATTTAAGTCAATCAATTATTCTTTATATAAAGTTCCTTAAGATATAAATGGAAAGAAAACCTACTGTGATTTTTGATCCCATGTTACTAGCCTCTTCATTCAACTGCCTCAGTGTCCATGGTTGGCATTTTGAACTCCTGCTCCTGGGAGTAGGGCAGTTTTGCTTAGAATAAATAGACGATTTGGGGTAAAAGAAGGCATTCTGTGGACTGAGTGCCATGCCAGTGAGGTAAAGTGGAGACTTAAGAACAAAAGCAAGGTGAGTCAGTAAACCTTGTCTGCAAATGGGTCATCTAGAAGTAGGATTTCACAACCATCATGCTGCTAACAGGAGTTCAAGTGGTGCGGTTTCTGCTTGTCATGGATACAGGGGGCCTGCCTAAATAGATGGAGACAATAGACCACTTAAGTCCTTCTGGTAAAGCAGCTTTGATTCAGAGTAATGGATATGTAATGTTATAGGCACTTACAGTTATTACTGGAAAATTTGCAATAGAAATTATGTATGTAGAAGCAGAGAGTGGGAAAACTGAGGAAACCCTTACAGCTGCTTCTCCAAGCCATTAAAGGTCCATAGCTATTGGATGCCTTTCATCTTTTTCTCTCTTGACTAAGGAAACAAAGTTCAGCTTTTTCCTAAATACTGGGCCAGATGCTGTACTGCTGTCACACCTGCAACACTGCTCTGTTTCTTCTGAGTTGCAGACACAGATTTCTGGCATCAGGATCTGTAAGTGTAATTAGTAGGGCTGTGCATCCATGTAGAAGTATTGCTGGTTTTGCAAGACATCTGACATTTAAAACTTAAGTATATGGAGCCACTTTGGGAACAGGCTTCCTGAGTTGCAAGAATAACTACTTCCTTCTTGAGACTTTTGATTTGCATTACTACTCCCTTTAGTATTTCTCTATGCTTTAAGTTCCCTTCCCAGGTCAATCTGTGTTCTGTGTGCTTTCCAGTGTTTCAGGATGGCAGTGCCCATCTAACACATCTCCTTTTGACTGTTGGTGCTTCAATGCATGCAATTGTTCTCTAATGTAGGCTGGCAGTAAGATCATCTTTTTGGCTTCTAAAAATGTGTTTTTCCCAACCACAGTTTCAACTGATGTTTAGGACTGTTGCGTGTCCTAGGGAGACAGATGCATCTTAGTCTGTACAAAATAGAATAGACATGAGATTTAGGTGAATAATGGCTTTCTGAACAAATTAAAAATGTTTTGATGCCTGTTGCATTGGAGCATGAGGAACAAACAGGTGTAAAATGAACATGGCCATTACATATGTCATGGTCTGCAGTTACAATGAGTTAGTCTATAAGGTACATGGCAAATTTCATGGAGAACCCTCTGGAGTATGCCAGTAAAGACAGTTTCCAAGATGCAAAGATCTCCATAAAGATTACAGCATTATGTCTAGCACTTTGAAACATTCCAGTAAGCGTACTACTTTTATTATACTTTCATTAAGTTTATTTGTGGTGGTAGAGGCTCTTTCCATGTTGTAGAAATGCAACCACAACAATTTTTGAGTATTTATTGTTACTTTTTGTGTAATCCATTTCTCAGAGAGAACTAAGAGGACTGTTGTTTTAGCACATTTGGATACTGACAATTTTAGTGGATCTGTGATGTTATTGGCATAAGATTACTTCAGACACTAAATATTTTACAATACTGAAACTTCTACTGGGATCCAATATCAATAATATGATTCAACACAAAAGAAAATACATGGTATCATGATGAGAATAGAGGCAATATCATTGCTTGAAAAAAAATATTCTCTAGGAAAAATATCTCTAGCATTGATTTTCCTTAAAAAACTTTACAAATAGAGGATTATATTTGCCATATTTATGATATAGACCTCATGCTTTAACAGCATTCTGTCAACCTCATCCATATTAACTGAATGTCTCAGTACTGGAAATTGCAAGATTAGGATCACAGCAACAGCCAAACATAACGTCAGCTCTGCTAGATCTAGCCTTCTGTTTTATGTGCGCATGGATGCTAACGTAGCAGGCCTCTGATCTGGAGGTTTATACGCTGGAAATAATAATGCTAGATTTGCTTGTTTGCCCAAAATATATGCTTCTCTGGGTTGGGAGAGTGTTAGAGATTTTTGAGGTGATCAGAAGTACAAGTGTTTATTTTGCATGTTTTTGGTAGGCTGCTATAAATGAAGAGTAGGTTAGTCCAAACAGTTAAATACAAGGAAATTGTCCTATTTCGTTTCTGAATCCAAATTTGTTACATTTCTGAATCCTGGGATAGTAATTTTGTTCTCAGATTTTCCTCTCCAGCTTCTATTGTATTTTGAAGTGTCTGGTTTTATATCCAAGGTTTCTCAGAATTGGAGTTTGGGGATCCTGGGAGTGTGTTTCAAGTGAAGATCTTTTTCTTGAAGGAAATTTATCATTAATAGCTGGGTGGATTCCGGTGCAGCTGAAGTGTCTGATACCAAGGTAAATGACATTGCTTAAAAATGATGGCCATGAAATGCAAGTACATAGCAAATCATTCAGCTGCAGAGTCTTGGAATAAAAGCACTGCAGAGCTGATGTATGGACTGATGTTGCCATTTAATGTGGTTTCCCAGCAAACCTTTCATAAAATTCATGACTGTAGCTGACCTCTGTTACTGTGTTCCTCTTAGGGGAAAAAAAAAAAAAGGCTATAACCCAGCTCTCTACAGCAGTGCGCTGAATAGTGATGTGTGATGTGAAGCAAGGTGAGGGGAATCATGTTCACCACAGACACTAGAGGTAAGCCTGTAGTCAAACAGTTGATTAAATGTCACAGCATATTCGACAGTCTTCCGCACTGACAAAGCTCTGTTCTGACCAGCTTCAAACTGATTCAAATAACATTTTCTACTGACTTAAATCACATTTTCTACCAGATTTACTCCATTGCCAGTGTTGCTTTACACCTATAAAGGTAAAAGCAGAACCAGCCATCAGCTTCCAGGGGGAAACATACAGCTTCTTTATGTTATTATTTCTACAAAATACGAGACACTGCTTATAGTATGTCACTTTTGTGTTAGATAGATATAGTTATTCGGCTTCTGGTTTATGTGTGGCTATGAGTGCTGATGTTTCCTGAAATCAGCAGGTCTGGCCTGTCCTATAAAATCTTAGCTTCTTGTGTAAAAACTGATGTACTATTTTTTTCACTTCCACTATAGCTTACAGTCAAGGGACAGTTTGCTGATGTGTGTTAATGAATGCAACAGCAAGCTGAATCTGAGGCAAAAGGACTGGCTGACGTGGTGATGCCTGAGCCACCTCCAGAGAGGGCAGAATACAGTGCAGATGGTGAAAAATGTAATAGTAGAGGTGCTTAAGTACCATGAAAATGCAAAAAGAGGCAAATAGTATCTAGTCAGACATATGGCATATTTAAAAGGGAGGGGAGGCAGATGCTGAAGAAGCGCTTGTTTTCTTCCTTCCTCTGTGTAAAATGGTATATCAAAATCTACCTCTCATTTCTATTTCCCTGTTTTTCAACTTCTCACCATCCTCAGAATACTTCTTTAAATTACGCGAGCTGAGAAGGTATAGTCTTTCTTATATGATTCCCATATTTTGGGAAATAGAAAGTTGACAGTTACCAGTACACGCCTTTGTCACTGTCACCAACTAAGAATAATTTAGCCCTTCTGTTCCCTCAGATCAATAATAAACAGATGTGTATATAATACTTTCATCCACGTGTGAATCTCTACCTTCCTGAGGAAAATTATTTGTGAGTACGAATCAGTTGTGTGATATTGATACCCGCAGTATCACTACAGCATGCCATGTAGTGTTTGTTTCTCTAGGAGAGTATTGTATTAGTCCCTAAAGGTCTGCAGAACAGTTGAGAGCAATTGCTTTTTTCTCTCTAACTCCACCTTGTCTCTTCCAGTGCATGTGTATATAATGAGGAGGGTAAGGCAGGAAGAAGATGTAGAAAAGAGTATGTTCCCTTTGAGCATGTTTCCTTAGAGGAAAGGAATATCTCTTGTTCTAGTTCAGTGATAATGAGTTAATGTCATAGGATTTGCCTATTGGACAATGTGCTTGAAGTTTTTTTCAGATTAGCTCCCAAAGTTGTTCTCCCCAGTAGTGATTTGGCAATATGCTGTGATAACTGCAAGTAAAGAGCTTCCTCAGTTCTATCCCATTTCTAGTCCAAACAAGCTGTATGTATACTAATACGGTGCAATAGTGTAAAAAAATTTACAATATAATTAATTTTTTTTATTCTAGTTCTGTCTGGGCTATATAGTCCCTGCCTGTTTTATTTACTCCATAGCTATTCCCTTTTTGTAGCTATTTCCTTTTGCTTGTAGTTCTAAGGTCAGTCTAAGGACAAGATGTTCCTTCCAGAGATGAGTTGTGAACATGAACAAGTAGGCTGTGTAAATGCTGCTTTTCTTCTGTGTCATTCTGAAAATAAAACCGGAAAAGTCTCCTTCAGCTCAGAATTTAGGTCCGCAAATTTTGAGGTTGACATTGTTCCTTTGATGCCTCTCAGTAAATTACAACAAAATAGTTGCAAGGTGCTCCAAATCCATGCTCATATAAGTTGTAATTCTCCAGGCTGAAACTGTTTTTTTTGGGGTTTGTTTTTTGTTTTTTTTGGTAGCGGCTTTTTTTTTTTTTTTTTTTCCCCTACCATTAGAATGTACGGGTCAGAATAATTTTATTTTTTTCTATTTTGCTAGAATTTTTTTCAATAATTGAATTTCATTGTTTCTATTTTTAAAATGTCTTGATTCATAAACAATGTTGCAGACCTTGCATCATGCTACAGCCATCTGTACTTTACTAGGGCATTAATACAACTGTTAATGGCTACTATTCTGAATACTTGCTCTGTAAGATCAGAGGATTTTAATATCCAGCCAGAAAAAATGATTAATAGAAACAGAAAGACTAGTAGTACTGCAGTCAGGTCCTCTTTCTTTCTTCTTCTGGACAATATAAAAGTGCTGGTGGTGCTTAATGCCTTCATTCATGAGCAGTTACAATAAGTCTTTAATTATTTCTGGCATATGTCCTTTACATTCAAAGCCTGTAAATCTCAATGGGCAAAGGGTAATATGTCTTAACAGGTTACACCTCCCAAAGGATTTGTTGATTGACATCAAAATTGTTTCCCCTCCCTCTCTTCTGAGTGACAGTATGGCAGGTGTGAAGTGATGGCAGTGTGCTGTAATAATGTGTCAAAAGACCTTAAATCAAGACTAATGTGGCTTCAGTGATAAGCTCCCAAACGTTTGTATGGCAGAAAATGGAACTGTAGGGCAGATTCATCTTGGGACTATTACAATCTTTGCACTTGCTAAAAGCGCCTTTTAATTAGGGTCCTTGGATGATTACAGGGCAGAGGTTTTAGAAATATTTCTTCTTACAAAGTCATTAGAAGGAGAAAAACATTTCTATGCTCAGTACTGCAAAATGAAGAACTTACATCTAGTGGGTTGTTCACACAATGATCTTCTGTTATAAATGTAATCCAGAACCTGAAATAGATAAAAATATACTTATTTCAGCAGCTACTGATGATCACTCCTTTGAACAAAACTCAACATTTAGTGTTTGAAGAAACAGTAAAAAGGCAATTAGCATAAATAAGGGTGAATACAGAGATTCATGCAAGCCACCTCTGATGTGCAGTTTGTACAGAATTTCTTGACCTACAGGGAAACTGAACTCACAGTCAGAAACATGATGTGTCATTAAATCTTTATTTTATTCTACATGAGTGGGTCTTCACATGTATAAATATAAAAATAAAATTAACAGAAACAGCGCAGAAGTTGCTGAAGTTTATTCAAATTGTGATACAAGAAGATCCTCAAATTCTGCATAAGAAGTACAGCAGTGGTCTGAATTCTGCCCTAAGGGGCAAACAGATGTTCTCTGTCCTTCCCAAGTTTTCAGATCAGGGCCTTCCTCTTCAGTTTCTGTATTTGAGGGTAATCGAGCAGAGTACCTGAGAGTACCAAATGCAGATTTTTGTGTACAAAACTCAAAATGCTTTTGCATGTTGTTGCATCTCTCAAGACAAGAGATTTTGCATTTGTTATACAGGTTTAGCCAGAATGTTATGCATTTTAATGAGGAAAAAATTGCATTCCTGTTGATTATTTTTCATCTTTGGAAAGCAGTTTTTGTGCATTAAAACTGTAGGGCGTTTTAAGCTAATCATTATCCAGAGAACTTCATGCTGAAAATTTACAGAAACCCAGCAATTGGATTTTTTACATTGTGTATATTAGTAAAAGCTTTTCTGTACTAAAAAAAAAAAAAGTATATATATATTATTTATATATATGTAAACAGGAAAATTGTTTTATGATAGGTAAAAAAACATATATGTGGAAAACCAGAGTTTTTTTCCCTAAGTTTACTACTCAGCATTTACACAAGATGCTAACAATGGATGGAGCACCACCACTGTTTCACAAATGATGTGAGAGCCGAGATTGAAATGTGCTGGCCAGCCCAATCTAGTTGGAACTGAATGAATGTTATAGTAACGCTGTGTCAGTGTGGGGGGCGTATGAAGGTTAAATGAGAAACTCTGAGTACGAACAACAAACAAAGGGAAATTATTGCTTTGGCCTTGGACAGCATTCACTATGCATAAGACATGAACTATGCTGGCGGGGCAGGTGGGAGAAACGATAATTCTTTATGTGCCATTCCTGAGCTGTGAGAAAACAGAGATTTTAGGTTATCAGGCCTATCTAATTAAATTAAACCAAGGTAAAAGAATTTAAGATCTTTACATAATGCTTAATGTCACATTAATGTGTGGGCTCTTGCTTCAGTCTCAATCTGCTCGGTGATAGTTAGCTAAGACAAAAGGCACAGAAGGGCAGATCTTTATGGAGCATTGCAAAGAATTTGGTACTTCCCTGAAAACAGCATTGTTCAGGTGTCTTGTTTCCTTGCAGGTTTGTATGTGTATCTTTTAATTAGTTTTCAGCAATATGATGACAGATACTGGAAAGAAAGAAGGACTTATATGATATTCTACATTCTGGCTCAGACAAAAAAACACTTATTGCCCTGTGTTTTCTAGGAAGGCCCAGAAAAGATCTCTGTTGCAGCTCCAACTGCCTGCTTTGGTAGCTATTCCTAATGAAACAGATACGAAAAAAATGAGATAAGAGGCAAGCCAAATCAGGCAACAAATGAAGAAAATAAAATATAAAATAAAATAAAATAAAATAAAATAAAATAAAATAAAATAAAATAAAATAAAATAAAATAAAATAAAATAAAAT
>WYDI02040986.1:0-13174 GCA_009867235.2 Psittacus erithacus
CTGAAAGTTAGAAACGCAGCGCTGCACCAGCCACTAAGAAGGAGAAAAAATGACTGCTACTGCTGAACCCATGACAACAGTACAAAATGGATGAATGGGCACCTCAGATTTAAAAGCCAGCTCAGACTATCGCCAAACTTTAAAACAACTCCCAACTTCCTTGGTGTTTGGAGTGCTGCTGTTTCTGTTTTGAGGTTTTTTGTTCTGCTCTTCAGCGTTTGTGTCTCTGCACTTTCCATGAGAAGTCAAAAAGAGAAGCAGAAATAACACAGTAACGTGAGAAAGGTCAGTCTTTTGACAGTTCCAATCTGACTTTAAGATCAGAGAAGCCAGGGAGTGATAAGCGTTGGGTAAGTACTGGAGTGAGTAGGTATTTCAGACCTTTTCGGTTTTGCTTATGAGATTCTGCAAAACGGAAGAGAGCAAAGACTAAAACTAATACAATAAAAACATGAACATTCACATGCATGCATGCGTTAGTTCTGTAGAACTATGATTTGTGTCTTCTTGTCACATCTGAGACTCATTTCAGGGGTGACGACTTAATAAATCTACCATAGGAAGTAACTTCATGAAAGTCTAGATGCCTACTATCCCAAGAAATAAGAACTGCTAAAGCTAAGTACATGACCTGGTAAACAGTGAAATCTAAATGCTATGTATGTGCCTTGGTCCCAAATGGCATTCTCCAACATGGGGCATTCTTCAGACATGAATTTGTCTCATTAGGACGGGGTTATAGTTTCACTTGAAGACCACGCTGCCTTTTCTCTTTACTAGAGGGTACATTTTTTTGCTAGGAAACAATGGGGAAACTTGACTTGGTTTGTTTATCCTCCTCCTTGCAAATACATGTGACTATCCCTGTATTATTTATTGTTACTAAAAATTCTGAAGAACTTATTAAGTGCTATAAATCACTCACTAGTAAGGAGGGAGTTCCACCTCTAATGCAAAATTTTAAAAATTTTAGGCTTAAAGTTAGCATCGCAGGTCTGCATTCCCTCTTACGCATATTATTAGTCATTTCTGTGTAAAGTGTAAAATGAGGAACAGTTTAGTCAAATCAAAATGTATTGCACTACTTGATCTGAAAATCAACTCATCAATTAACTTAAATACGTAATAAAGAATTCTACTGCAGGAGCCACAAACACTTTTTTTGGTGAAAACTTTCCAAGTTGTGCGTAACCAAGCTGAGTGTCAAATAAGCATGCCCCAGAAATAAAGGTGTTGCCCTTACAAAAGTGGGGGATTTAGCTCAATTCTCTAAATAATCCCAGTCCAAGGAGTTCTTTAAAAAACCATCTACAATAAAATGTGTTGAGTGAAGAAATCTACACTGAAATACCAGTGCATGGGAGAGCGCAGGGGAGCAGTGCGTATGGAGACAGATAATTATTAGCCTCTCTACACTTTACTGAACAGATTTTACTAACCTAAAAATGTTCGGTTTAATTCACAGTGTGCAAAAGCAGAACAAAACGAGAGAGACCCCGTTCCACCAATGTGATTTTGTATATTCGCACCTTGTAATGGCTCCCCTGAAACGGCCCCTTGGAGTTTGCTTTGTTTGTTTACGTTTGCCAGTTGGCTTTTCAAAAAAGCAGTAAAAGACATAACCACAGCAGCGACCAATGCTATTAACTGTGCTTTTGTACGCTGCTGCTGTAGCGCTGGCACTCAGTCTTGCTAACTACACAGTAAAATTTAAGCTGGATCATTTAAATAATGATAAAGCTGTCAAGACTGATGTGATTTTCTTCTTGAGCAATTCACCTTCTATTACAGATTTTATTATACTTTATAGTGGGCATCTGTAAATCTGTGGATCAGCTTAGCTCCCTAATTTACACCCATTGCACGTACTACATGGTTTTAACTGACTTTCTTTAGAAGGATTCACAGTAGTTGCTAGGAAACCTTTCTGTGTTCTTTTCACTTCTTATATAGCATTAGCTTTTCAATTGATAAGGCTGTACCTTTAGGTACAGAGGGATTTAACCAGAATCAAACAATGACAGTAGGACTGCAGCAAAGATAAGCAAAAAGAAAAAGGGGGGGGGGGGTTGTGCAAATCCTTGTTCTCTGTACAGGTAATACAGAGGATTAGAGCAAAAGAAAGGACATAGCACATTTTCCATGAATATTTTTAAAAGATATTCTGCATCATATTAAGGAACGCTGCAAAACAAGACTTCTTACTCTAGTTTAAAGTTTATAGATTTGTAAATGACTGTACTAGAGAAGCCATTTCATTGTGCTACTTCTGTTACACAGCATGTCTTCCCGGGGATAATTTCCAGCAGTAACATTGTGAAGCACTTTACTGTTTGAGGGAAGGGTAACTCCCACACAGCTTTAAGTAAGTAAATGTTTTTGCCAGAAGTTTATCTATTGCAAACACATTCCCACCAAGGTCACAAAGCTAAGAATCATACTTTTTCCTGCAGAAACAGAGTCTGATAGACGTCCTCAGGTTAGCAGACACATAGTCGAGGTGAAAGCAAGACAGAGACATGTAGAAAGTGGGAAGATAGAAGAAAACTTTACCCTTATCTACTGTAAACTACATTGTCTTATTCCTTCTCATCTCCACTAGAATAAAACAGTTACCTCTTTCATTAGAAAGCAACCTTTTCCTAACCAATTCAAGTATACAAATGTGTACCTGATGAGCAACAGTAATTATAATGCTTTCAGAAAGATTTTCTACTATGCCATTCTTCTCCTCCCCAGAGAATCCATCTCTTTTCAAAAGTTTCAGCTCTTACTCAAGCAGGCAAACTGTGAAGAGCCCATCGATCTGCAAATCTTCCTGTTCCCCCTGCATCCAGGTGCTCCCCTGTCCTCAAAGCCTGCTGGTGGCTGTTCAGCCAAGATCGCAGTACACTCCTGGCATGACAGCTCATTAGCTTGAACAGCACCACAGCTGTCTTTTAATAGGCCATATAGTAAATTTATGGATATTGGAAGACAAGTTTTTTCCATCTCAATTGAAAGAGAAGAGATAATTAGAATTGTCTTTTCTAAGTCTTTTTAATCTGGGACAGCTATAACACTGTAACTGTGGGTGGTTCTGCAGGTCATTTCCTTTTTTTCAGAGTTCCTGAAAACCAAACCCAACAACATTTTTTTTCTTTCTATACTGTCCTGTAGAGATTAGAAAGTCTCATAACATGACAGGCTCACTTCAGGACAGAATCTAACTTATTTCTTCCAACATCATTACTTGTATCTCTTCGGTTAACCAATCTGGGTTTGCATTAGCACTGTCCTGGGTACAGTGAGACTTATGAAACACTTACTTTCTACCAGTCAGTATGAAAAAAGGAGAGAAAAGTAACTCCCAGCATCTTGCTTTCAAACCAGCCAAATCAGAGAACATAAAAGTATGGGAATGTACAGAAATGAGAAGGATATCATACCCTCTTGCCTAATACTGCCTATGCAAATAATTGTTTTAAATAAGGCAAAAACGCCCAAATAATAATTCATGAGTGAGTTTTAAGTTCATGAAGTTTAAAAGCAAACAGATCACTGAAAGAAATATGGTCTGACCACACTCTGTAAATCATTATCTTCAACCAGTAACCCCAGTACCAAATCCTTCTTGCAAGGTGTGTTTGCCTAAAGCAAACATCATCTCAGAGGGATTTGAAAACATCCTGAGATACAAGAGAATCTGGCACCTCCAGCCATAAACATATTTTCAAATTCTAATCATAGGTTGTTTGGTTTAATCTTTTTTTTCTTACTATCCCTTTTTTTCACTACTGTTAAAAGAGTCTTTAGTAGTCAGTATTGTCTTAATGTCAAAACATTTATTTATATACTGCAACGAAGTCATCTCTCAATCTCTTTGATACCTTAAACAGATTGACTAATTAAAACCTTTTATTGAAAGGCACTTGATCCAGTCTTTCCTTTTATTTTGTAACCGTTTTCTTCCAACATTTAAACAGGGACAGTAGTCTTAGGACTGATACTACAGTCTCTCAGTGATGCATGACAGGTAAAAGCCCTACCTCTTTCCCAAGAAAAATTCCCCATTTATGTATTGCAGTCATGCATAATGTCCATTAGCCACAAGATCAGACACAAACCTTCACAACGTTAACGGTAAAGAAAAGCTAAGTTTTAAAAGAACTTGTAGAAGTAGAGAACTGGGTAAGACATCTTTTGTTACAGTACAGCCAGGTATTTAAAAGTTTCAATCAGCATTACACTGTCTACTACTTCTCTTTGAAGCATATCTTTCTCCTTGGTGACATCCTTTGAAAGAATAGAAGCAACTGAAAAGATACCAAAGTAACAAAAGAACCTCCAAGCCAAATAAAAAGCAATCATATAACCCTCATATCTTAAAAAACAAAAATAGCATCTCTCCACACATGATATGCTCTTATTTACTCTCTTCAGGGTCATTTTCAAAATGGTAAAGGAAACATTACAGCATACAGGCTGAAGTTCTCCCCTATCATCACAACTGCCTTTGCATTGTATGTTTCTTGTTATTCTTTCGTATATTTCGTAAAATGTCATATGAATTGAGCTACGTACCACAGATTTATGTTGCTAACAATAAATGAGAAAGAAAGGAGGGGTAGAGGAGGAGCAGGGCCTTAAACATATTTCAAAAGATTCAAAATAACTCTTGTCTTGAAAAGGAATTTGTAACACCAACAGTTGGAAATTTAGGAAACAAAATTTCCAAGAATAACTTCTAAGAGCTACTTTAATCTTTTGGTCAAATAATTTGGATCTCATTGATCTGAACAAATCACTAATGAAATATACAGATAAATCTACATTTGAAATACTGCAGAAATACAGTAAAAAAAGAATAATGCAAAGCAAAATAGAAAATTCAAATTACAACAAAAGGAGTTTTGCATTGGGAAGTTCAACTTCTGAAACACACATACACAAAATTATACTGGCTAAAAGTATACAGAAAAGACTGCTTTCACTCAGAACTGTCTTTGCAAAGGCACTCTGAGAAAATATACAGACCTAGCTTAGATTAGCCCTCATCTACTTTATTCCCATCTTCCTTAGAAGGAGATATATGAGGCTATGAAATACCAAATTTTCCAAAAGGAAATGCCTGAGGATTGCTGCTGTTCACCTCAAACAAGCAAAGATAGACAATGTGCTTAAGATTTTGTGTGGAACTAACTTATATTATGCAGGTAAATATAAGAAAAATCCAACATCCTTATGTACAACTGAATTTGCTATTTGGTCTCCTATTCAAGTGGAAGTAAGTTAAGGTTAAAATACGACTGGTGAAGAATGAGTGTTGTATTTAACTTCTGCTCACCAAAACTAAATCATGCATTTCTACTATGTTATTTTTTTTTAAAGAAAGTTGTGAAGGAACGAATAGCTTAAATCAGTTTTAAAATTGCATTCGAGGAGAACATGACCACTAGACTATTCTCAGGTCTGAGTTCTGTACTTCACCTAGCACACCTTACACACCAAAAGAAAAAAGCAAAACACAAATTGTTGCTTACATATGATGACAACTCTCACTTCAAGATGCATCTAAAAGCTCTCACTCAGCCAGTCACATTATTTTGTCAAGACAAACACATATTAGTGCATTAACTCTGCACGAGATATATCTGAAATGCCCAGAGGTTAGCAACGCCTCCATCATGACAACTTATTTACTAGCTGAGTTCACTAACCCATCAGTAGGATCAGTTTCCTTCCAAATGCCTATTCAGTCTCTTAGAAGGACAAATTATGATTTTTTCATTATTATTATGATTAATCCTGATTTTTTTTTAATTACAGGTAATTGGGGAACACCATAACTTTGTGTATCAAAATTTAACATGTCTTTTCATAGTTTTTAAATACCTAGAAGTTAGTCAGCAGATTTCTCATCTTTTACAACATCTGTCTCACCACCAAAGAATTAACAGCCACTCACGTATGTGGCTAGAGTCTTGCATTCTCCACAGCTGAAGCATTTCAGATATAAAGAAGTATTCTCATCCTTTAGAGAAATGCTAGTTGTGGACACAAAAAAATAAGATAGTAAAAAAATAAAGGCTTCCTTAACAACCAGAGGTTAAAAGCACACAGAAAGAGGTTATTGGCATTGGTAGGTTTCCTTTACACCACAAAGGCAGTGGTCCTTGTATGCCCCAGTTCCCTCCATGGCTGTCTCACTAATGCTGCTACATTTCACTGCCCACATATCAGACTGTATTTAACTACGGTTCCAGATCAAGACCGAAGTTCTTTTCAAGTCTTGAGAGGGCTGACAGAATCAGACACATACACTGAAAGAAGTGATACAGTTCTCATATCCTAACTCCTGCTTATGATCAAACTGCCCTTCAGCTTGTGAGCATCTTATCAGACCTTTCAACACAGCAATATTCTCATTGTCAAGTGATACTAATGACCTCATGAGCTTTTTCTTCATCTTCCAACCACTGCTCCCTCATCCATCATACTTTCATGAAGTCTGTGTAACTATACCAAACTGAAGATTTTCTCATCCTCAATAAAGTAAGAAGGCAAAAGGCAGCTTCTCTGCTGTTTGGCCTTTTTTAACTAAAAGAGGATTGCAAAACTAAATCTATCCTCTTTGCCTTCTATCCTCTTCCTTTTCCCCTCTCCTCCCTTCAAAAATCAGCATGCTTGAGTGCTTCTTCGAGGAAAGCCTGTCTTCCACACTTCAACACCAGGAGGGTTGGCAAACCTCACCCTCTGTAGCGAGTCAGAAGGAATCAACCAGCACAGTTTTATAAATTAAAAAATCTACATTTACTTTTACAACAGATGGAAAGATACTGTTGTAAAGGTGTCCCTTGCTCTTTCCTCTTTTGTTGCTGAGCAAGTCAGCATCCCTATGGAAGCGCTTGTATACTCAGACACGTAGCTTCTAAACACACGTGGGATTTTTGAGGGGAAAAAAAAAATCCTACAAAATCTGTTGATTCACATTCCCAAATAGCATCGCTGTCATGAATCTGAGACATAGTAACAGACAGTAGTGACATATATGGTAAGCATTTGAAAACTAATGATTAAACAAGTTTGCTCTGCTATGCCAAATGTAAACTTGAGAAGGAAAGGGTTTACATGGGTAATAATGTTTGTTTTGGATCGATACACAGTTGATTGCCCAGTGCTGATTATTTTGAACAAATGCACAGCTCTACCCCATGTAATAAAATCTGGCTGCCCTTTGTTACTCATGAAACTCATAAAGGTTAAACCTTTTGCCTGAAGGGAAAAAAAAATCCTTTTCAACCAATGAAAATTAATAGGACTGAGCATCCCTCTCCTTGCAGGCAGCTGTAATTTTTTAGCTAAGAGGCATAGAGATTTAAGAAGAATTGATGATACAAAGTTTTTGTCACCAACATAAACACATTTTAAAAGCGGCTAGCAGTAGGCTCACACTAAGAATTGCACGTCTGAGGCGATGCCAGTGGTACTTAGCACAGCTGCTCATGGCTGTGCGCCTAATTGAATGTTGTTTGTCTCAAGATTTTCCAGTGGACCATTTTAAGTGGCAGCACACAGCCGATGTGCCATATAACCCACATTAACACCTCACCTGCAAAATACATAATTACATTCAAATCTGCTGATTAGATGCAAAATACAACACATGCCAATGGCTGCATTTCAGAAGTAACTGTGCCCATCCTCAGTGAAGAAAATGAGTGGATTGTTATCCAGAACAAGTGCCACATCCTGCGTCTCCCCAAAAGATTATTGGTAACATATAGAAATTAAAATTTCATACGATCATTTGCTGATGAGGCCCCTCTAAGGCTAGGTAGATCTAATTCTGTTTGTTTCACGCACATTTATTGTGCATTTTAGCTCATATAAAGGGATGTAAAAGATATTTCTGTGATGCTAAAAAAGGCAAATCTTCTGATAAATTACTTCTTACATATATAGAATGAGCTGTCAAATTGCATGATTTATAAAATTAGAGGATGTTAATATAGTATCTCTTAATATAACTGTTACCGTTATGTCAATCTTTTTTTCCTGGAGCATGTTTGTCCCAGGTTTATTATTTTTTAATAACTAGTGTTCACTTCACAGGGAAGTTTATGTTTGTATTAAACTAATTTACATCCATTTGAAAATGCTAATCCAAACCATTTCATTTTCCCACTGGGAGTGCAGTCAAGCATAGTTGCGGCCAAATAACTATTTAGAAAATATGCTTGCATTATTGTTGTTTCTTCAGGTGATTACATACAGTGGCCCATCTGCGAGGTCATCACAGTCATTCTGAATGCAGTGGACTAAGCTTTGTTCAACCAGAGCAGATTACAGCTAAAAAACTCCAAATAGAACCTAAGCCTTGAATTTAGGAATAAATTCTAAAGACTTTCTTAAAATACTGCATTTATGTAGCACAATCAATTAAACTCACAACCAAAATGAGACATGAAACATGGTTTGGGGGTTTTTACCTTAGAAAATACAATTAGATAGTCTAGCAGTATGTAGTCTTGCTAAATTCTATGTGTTCCGAGGTTATCTTAATTATAATAATTATTGTTTCAGATATGCTACCCCAAAAAAAGAAATAATCAACCTTGAAAACCCATGTTATGTTAAAATGATATCTAATGGACAAAATCAATGTCCTGAAAGAGACTTAAGACAAAGGAAAAGCTTAGGTAGGTAGGCTTATAGTGAAGGTGAGAAATTAAGTCTGTCCCTTTGCGCATCCAGACTTTGTGAAGAAGGGCTCCTCTGAGGAAAGTGATGATCTGAATATCTAATGGAAGTCTGTATGTGCTCTATAAAATAGTAAGAATGAAACCTGCTTAGACAATCATAAAGCTGATGCTTCCTATTTGTACAGGCTACACAATCTACTTGCAATCTTCACGTAGTCTCCTAAGCATGAGATTCTAGCAAGCATGAGATTCTAGCTACAGAGAAACGTCGGAATAGATTTTGTTACCTACATACATCCCATAATTAAACAGTTGAAGTGTCTGAACTTTTTTCCTTCAGTACTGTAAAATCAGCTGCTGCTAGTGACTTTACCTGGCTAGCAATAACTTAGGTAACACGCTGCTGCTGGTAAGACCTCAAAGGAATTGGGGGAGGAAATTACTACTACCTTTCTTCTCCATCAGCATCAACTCTGAGCTGAAGCTACTGGCTTTGGAGTTGGCCATGTATTCTGCAGGTGGGATGCTGCTAAAGGCCATCAAAGCAGCTTTGAGACTGGTCAGATTTGGAAATAAAAGCTAGCTCATTCCTCTGCTTTTTCTCTTGCATACTTCCTAGCTCCCAAAGCTAGGAGGTATGTTCTTTACTTCATGGGCATGGGCTTATTCACCCTTTTTTAATTTTTACATTAACGGAACTCTTAGAGGTTTTCAACATTTAAATCTCTTACTTTGTCAAACTAATTAGTGTTGTTTAAATCACTTTCATATCTCAGAGCATCCACATCCTGGTAAGTGCTTAAGACACAACAATAAAGCAAAGGCTCCTTCCCTGAAGGGCTTGAAGTCATTCTCATTAAAATAGCTCAAGAAAGCAGCTACTCTTAAAATAAGACTTTAAAAACCATACTTTAGGAACTTGTAAATGACTGTACCCAAATGATTTTTATATCAAATCTTTCTTTGATAAACTGATCAACATTTCCTGTTTAACAAATTCTTTTCTTGAGGGTTTCTCTTACCTTGATAAAGCAATTGATGTGTTCTAAGGAGCATAATTCTTCACAGTTTGTTTATTTTTATGAAGCATTGTCACAAAGAAAATGAGATTGACTTAGCACAAGTTTGGTAAACTAACACGAGAAATAACTGCTCCAAGAAACTGACTTTACAAACAACAGGGTTTTGTATAGACATCAGATTTCTCCACGAAGTGCAGTGAGGCCATATGACAGACACTGATAATGTGCAGTGTTAAAGCTAGAGGACAAATGACTGGGGGGTTACTGTAATAAGATGCAATTAGAGGGGCATTCTAAAATTCTTATTAGTAGAAGTGAATTTTAAGAGAGAATCTGACCAAGAATTATGACTCAGACCTTTGAGAAAGCACAGTATTTAATCTCCTTATGAACGAATTTGAAGTCCTGATTTATTATCTGTCACCCAAATTCTGTTAACAAAGCAAATAAAGTACATATTTTAAAAATCTCATCTATTATTCTCAACTCTCATATGTCTTTTTAATTTTAAAATTAAATATTCTGGATATTAAGTTGCAGAATACTGTCTTTAGAAACTCATTTCAATGTATTAATAAGATAAGCTACTGATTACACCAGTCCAGGTGTTCAGAACTGCTTAGACATCTCTATGGAGCACGGCACCATGCCATATCATCATATTTTATCTTTTGTCTGGCTCATTTTGTTAGCAGAACATTTCAATAACGTACAAAAAGAAGGAAAGCTTCTATGTTTCACTTTATTTCATTCATTGCTGTTCTTATCCACATCAGAATTACAGTTTTTATTTGAAGGTGTTATGTGGGAGGTGATGAAGAGCCCAAAGAACCTTCTTTATTCCCTTTCTTCCCACTTGTGGTAACAGGTCATATTGGGGTTTAGCTAGAAGAGTTTGAGTAGCCTCACTTTAACAGTATAATTACAATGCCATAGCTATGCTGATAAAAATCCCCCATGTGGATACTATTCCAAGGATAAAAAATATTTCGTTCTAGAACAATTACTCTGCTTTTTACTTCTATCTGAACAAAGTTATTTTCCCTTCAGAAGGAGGGATCACACGGGAAGTATGTCAAGATATCTACAAAGTTTTGTTTCTTCTTGTGGGGATCTAAACCTCTCAGGGGATCCTGACATCACAGAATCACAGACTGGTTTGGGTTCAAAGGACCTTAAAGCTCATCCAGTTCCAGCTACCTGCCATGGGCAGGGACACCTTCCACTAGAGCAGGCTGCTCCAAGCCCGTCCAACCTGGCCTTAAACACTGCCAGGGATGGGGCAGCCACAGCTTCTCTGGGCAGCCTGTGCCAGTGCCTCACCACCCTCACAGTAAATAATTTCTTCCTAATTTCTAATATAAATCTAAGAGGAACAGCACCAACTCCAACTCACCAAGCCTCCTCTGTGCTTCAGCCAAGGGAAGAGCATGATCTGCCATCTAGTCTAGTCAAAGATCTTTCTCCACAGGGAAGAAGGGGACTGAAAATGGGGTATCATAAGATATCACAACAATATCAACTAAGTAGCTAATACATAGGTTAGTATAGGCCTGAATTGAAAGGATAAATTTTCACTTGGGTAAATGTCTAGACTAAAATCAACACATTCATTTGTTAGCTATTTTTTCAGATGGAAAACTGAAAATTACACTTTTTTTTTTCTACAAAAACATCTTGACAGGAAAAGCATAGGCAGTCCTGATTACAGAGTTAACTAGTGAATAACATTTAGTTTAGTGGCATCAGTAAAGTTACTAGCATCATAGAAACTATGCCCTTTTTTAACATACACAAATGCTTTTCAAGCTCTTCCACAATGGACCTAAAAGGCTGAATACAGAGAAAGACTGAAGATCAGTCTATATAAGATTATCAGAGCACAATGTTTTCTAGACTTGCAGACAATTTCCACACATTCACTTCAAGTATCAAAAAGACTTCCTACATTAAAAACGCCAAAACAGGTTATTCAATACAAGTGAAAAGAAATAGCTATGATGTTTTATTATTTACTCTAGCCTTTCTTTTCCCTCTTAGAGAGAGTAAAGCTCCTCAGTGGTGTTAGATAAAAAAAATCAGACTCTAGTTGATCTAAAAATAGAATAAAAAGTTTTCTATTGCTGCCATGATATATTATGTGGATTCCCTAGAGCTCCCTGATCACAAGTAGCATCAAGAACACATTTTGCATCATCAGCATGGAACAAATTCTCATTGTTACTAGCAGAACCCTACCAATGCCTGAATGCCAACAGCTAAGTTGCCAGCATCTGAACTTTCAAAATCACCATGACAGAACTATTTTTAGCTATAAAGTTATTTTGTAGCATTTGATTTTTCTTCAGAGTGCAATTTTTAAAAAGAAAGTGCCTTGGTTACTGCTTTGCAGATTTACACTTCAATTAGTAAAGTGTCACAGGTTGTAAAGACCACCTGAACTTCCCCTTTTAAGGTATGAAAATAATCCTGGATGACTTTTAAACAACAGACTTAAGAGCAGACACTTAGCTAGTGTAAATCAGTATCACTCCATTGAAGTTAATGGAACTATGCCAAGATACCTACTTCCATCTGACATGGTCTATTTTTTACTTCCAACTCTTCTTTCATGGAGTTAAGAAAACAAAAGTGTTTCAGCAGAGATCTTCCTGGATACAGACTGACCTCCTTGAGCCTGACTGATACCATAAACCAGAACTTTAGATGATGAAGCAAACATTGCATCACATTCCCTCCTCCACCAACAATATGTAATAATGATCTATAGGTGTTCACAGTTGCCAGCGCATTTTAAATGTTTCCCTTGTACCTCAACAGTTGAAATCCCAGGAAGTTAAATTAGCTTGCAAATTTGACTGAATCAACACCTGCTAATTCAAAACACATTCTAAGTACAGGAAGGAATTCTTCACTCTCATTTGGAGCAGAGAAAAACAAAACATAGAAATCATGGCCAAATAATTTCAGGGCTCTGCAGGAATACAGAATTAAGCCATAGCATGTCCTTGCAGTTCCATTCTGTTTTCTGCTAGTTCCAGCACATAAGCAGACCTAGACTAGAAGTACATTTATCATTTGCCATGCTTCTGATGAAAAACAGTCATATCTAGCTGTACATCTTCTCTCAGGCGATGTGAAACTAATTGAGAAATGGGAATTAATATCACAGTATCATTAACAGTTTCTGCTTCCCTTTGTTTTTTTATATGCCAGTACATTGATACACATAATAGGGTGATACACTGAATGCAAAACAGTGGGATATATAACATTCAAAACAAGTAAGTTTCTTCTGATGCTACAAATTCTGTCAAAACTGTTTTAGCCTAGCCTTGCAATCACAAGATAAGTTTATATATTATATATCGTATCATGAGCAGGCAGTGTACACTCACAGCCCAGAAAGCCAACCATATCCTGGGCTGCATCAAAAGGAGTGTGACCAGCAGGTCAAAGGAGGTGATC
>WYDI02040987.1:0-26365 GCA_009867235.2 Psittacus erithacus
TCCTTTGACCTGCTGGTCACGCTCCTTTTGATGCAGCCCAGGATACGGTTGGCTTTCTGGGCTGTGAGCACACACTGCCGGCTCATGTTCAGTTTCTCATTGACCAGCACCCCCAAGTCCTTCTCTGCAGGGCTGCTCTGAATCTGTTCTCTGCCCAACCTGTAGCTGTGCCTGGGATTGCTCCAACACAGGTGCAGGACCTTGCACTTGGCATGGTCAAACTTTACAAACTGGGCATCAGCCCACCTCACAACGTGTCAAGGTCCCTCTGGAAATTCATGGTTTGTGCTTTGCGTCAGGTTTAGTACAGACTTTGAAACCATCTGTACTCATGTCTCAGTACAGCATATTCCATAAGAAACACTGGAATTAATGCATGACAGTGAATTAGCTTTTACAGGTATGTTTTAACAAACGTTTGTGTCAGCATACAAGTATATGTTTTAAGAAACATCTATTTTATGTTAAAAAAGACAAAATGTGTAATTTTCATATTAAGAAAAACCCAATAATCAAAACCAATTACATGAGACAGCTGCACTGATGAAATAGCTACTAAAAACCAAAACACAAGGCTTTTGAAATTTAGAACTAACTTCATCCATCCAAACTTTACAAACTAGCAAATATGTTAGGAAGACTTACTCATCCCATAAAGCCCTCCTTTTAATCTGTAAGAAACACTAGTTGTTCAACATACTCAAAAGCTTAACAAAATCTTCCACAGAGATCTTGTGTACCTTCTTTACATATATTAATAAGTATTACATATTTAAAACATATAGTAACAGATCTACACTTCTCAATGCTGCACATTCTATACCTTTGGGAAATTATTTTGCTTTAACACTGCTAAGGACACGGAAAGATTCATCCATCAAATAGAAATGTGTCGGCTTCCACATGGCACAGTGTGAATTTGTTCTGAATATAACACAGTTCAGCACCTCTGGAGCAACGCTATATTAGTGATCTAGATTACTGGAAAGGTGTTTAACGAAAAGAGGATGATTCGCCAAGACAAACTGGAGAATAACTTATCTGTCAATGATTCAACTTTAAAGAGCATAAAGTTCAATAATCCGAGTTAAATCAAAAAAAGTGAATATTATAACTTCTGATAAAGGCTACGCAACTTGTTGCTGGGTGAACCTTATTTTAAAATGGAGATTACCTTGAAGTAATCTATATTCCTTTTACAAGATAGCATTTCCAGCCATGTCAGCTGCTATTGCTCACATGGAAAATTAGTTCCAGAATGGTAGATGAGGCTTTGAAACACTGCATGACTACTTACATGGTAAGACCACCAGTGGGAAACACACCATTTTTGAATAGGCTATACTAATTTTACATGCCTTATGTAACAATAGTTGGGCATTCATATGGAAAATTTGCATAATTATATATCATGCCAACTGAGAAATCCAGCCTACAGTTTATGTTTCTATCCTTTTTCCAGTGGAAAGAAATTGAATGTTACACATCCTTCAAATTTCTACTGTAAAATTAGGAATTAGCACTGCAAAATCTCACAGATTTTTACACCAGAGCCTTTAAAGCAAACTCTGAAACTGAGCAACACAGAAATTTCTTGAAGTTAGGGCTCTAGATTCAAAGTTTACTCACAGCTCTAAACTATAGTGCATCTTCACTCTTTTCCAAATTCTGAGAGTTCAAACCCAAGTACTGGCTTATCATCAATTCATACTGTTAAAATAACATTTATTAAAATAATTGAAGAACTCTTCTTTGATTGCAATGAATTCTGAGTCAGACCCATAATCCATCAATCTCTGGTCTTCCCCCTAATCACAAAACCACCTGCAGGAATACATTTTTGCAGTACAGATCTCTATTTAGCAGAACCCTGGCATGACTCCACAAAGCTCACTTCAGAGACGATACAAGTTCTTACCTCTTTCCATCCTCTTATGTTTGAAGAGAAACACTTGCTGAGTTCATGGCCCTCAGATTAAGAGCTATGACATGCACAAGCCAACAGCATACTTGGTTTTGGTAATGCAGATCCCTTGAATGTTAGACTAAGAGAGAGACTGGGAGGTGAGAGAGGAGAAGGGACACAAAATCCTCCATGGGGTTCATAAAATACATGAAGAAATACAATTTTAAGAGTGGGCTCTGGAAGTTAGTGTCTACTTACAATGGCTTTAAAGTTATATATTCACAGATTCTATGATTCTTGAAAATTAGGTTCCTTTTCCATGCTTCATTTTATTTTTGGAATCTGCAGAAAGCTGGATTTGGCAATCATTCAGTACAAATGAACTGAGTTTCTGATGTCAAATAGCGCAAGTCAGCACTGCATCAACTTCATGTAACAAAACCACTACCTAACCTATCACGCTAGATATCTCTAACCAAGACCCTGGTTTTGATTTTTGTTGTTTTGGTTTTTTTGTTTTGTTTTTTTTTTAACTGACTTTCCTTCAGTCTTGTTTTGTGCTAAACTTCTCCACCTTGCTTGGAATTTCAGTTAAGCCTTATAAACATACCAGGGCAAAACCAGTTGCAATTAATTACTCGAAAATTGAGATCTACATCATTAATCCTTTTATTGGCAAAAACATACCAAATGCTTTCCTACACCTCATACAAATATATCACAAGTCAATTACACCACAACAGACTGTAACTTATTTTGGAAAATTTCTTTCCTGTTCAGCTGTCTTTCAAGATTTCTGCTTTGGGGCTGGAGAAACAGCGCTCTGTTAACTTCACATTACTTAACAAGTTACTCCTCATTTCACCTGTTTCTTCCTGGAGTTACAGCTACAGACTCAAAAAACTGCCTGACACTGGAGAGATAAAAATCAAAATGAAAACCATAACAAACAAGTCCCCAATTTTTGCCTCATCCTGAAATATCTCAGTTTGATAATAATGCAAATAAAGGGAGATACATCTCTCCCATGAATAATTTTTTTCGTTTCTCTCCCTGCAGGTTTTATTAACCTGCATCTTGCAAGATTCAGTGGCTAAGGTGACTTGGGCACCATTGGAGCTCAAGGGTTCCAAGTCTTTTGTCAAACAGTTAATAAGCATGCTTTCCTCTAGGCAAGAAGGAACAGATGCAAAATCCTCTTCCTTTTGCTTCCGAAGAAATGACAGATCCAAGCTAGGAAATGAGCTCACTTCTGCACTGGCATGCTCCACTTCACTTCAGACACTAAACTCCTTTGTGAATGCAACACCTGAAGTTGAAAAGTTTCATTTCAACCACAGTAGTCATTCCAGTTGTCATAAAACTCAGAGCGCTGACTCATTCAAACAACTGATGGTGGTTCCATGTGGCAACATATGGCTCTTAGTTTTGGAAAGGAAATTTTAATGTTATAACCCTCATGAGGGCAATCAGTCCAGCAGTCAAGAGCACCATTTCCTATCATTATGGGGTTAAGGACATACTAAGTGGGTCTCATGATCTACAGAAATCTCATTAAGTGGATGTAGACATAAACATAATAGTAATGAAATACTTTTGGTGGAAATTTGACAGCTCCAAGCTACCCTATGTTTCTGCACTGATTATGATCTTGGAAAGAAACACCTGCTTGTCAAGGAAGCTTCTTCCAGGAAAAGTAAAATAAAAACACAGAAATGATTTAGTAATTCAATGGCTTGATTTACAAAACAAGTATCAGCACCAGTTGTTGCCTCATCCAGTATGTCAGACAGAAGCTCAAACATGGCTAAATGTAGACTTCCCATGATCTATTTGTCCTTTGGATGACATAATTTCCAATAAATAAAAGGGAATTACTAAAAAGAAGCCAAGAATAATTTGACCTAAAGCAGAGCATATTTTAATATTTCCAGTACAAAGAATTAATCAAATTCATAAGATTTAAGAATTTAATAGTTCATTCTGACAGAGTTAAATCCTGGAGCAACAGTATACTTGCTCGCTGCTTGCATTCCTGTCCAGCCTCAGGATTCTGTTTCGTCAGAACAGTCCAGGGTGGTGGAGAAAGCATTGACTGATTATATCACTACAGGGAAGTGCTGTGTGAAGGAAGCATGACCAAAAGCTAATGATTATTTGTGGAGCAAAAAGCTCCTTTGCTGATGTTGCAGCTGAGGTCAGATGACAACTGCCTGGAGCCTGCTCCATGTAATGTGCAAACCCTAGGGCACAGACCAGCTATATAAAGCCCCCTTTCCACACTTCTAGCCAGATCAGATGAAGTACCATCCCCAAAGGAGAAGTGATAATGCTGGTCAAACACCACAAAGCATGTTGCAAAAGTTATCTGAAAGCACTAGTGTACCCACTTACTAAAGGACAGAATGACAATAAGAAATCAAGTTCCTTTCACAAGGAGCTGGGTAGAAAATGGCTTCCCTATGTGTTCAACACATAAAATGATTTTTTCCCTTGCCACTGGGAAAAATATCAAAACCTCACAAATCTGTAACTGCAATATCACAGAGGCAATCTGAACGCCTTCCTCCCTGGGACAGCAGAGTCTAGTGGTGAGGAAGTTGCTGGGAAGCACATCCGTGCTTTGTGCAATTCAAACTAAGAACCAGCCTTCTGCACCCGAGGTTATGGCCCCAACCACGATGACATTACCAAGTCCCACAGCTTTATGCAAAACATTCACTGGAGCAGAGATTTCAATCACAGCCTCCTCCAGCACATGTGAACACTACTGGCTCCTCTAGAAGAGGCAAAAGCAGGAGGTCACTTGTTTTCTGGTTTTCCAGGAATTCCAGCGTGGGCCCCTGAATCATCTTCCCATTATAGCTTTGTTGAAACTGGCATGTTCTTGTTTTTTTTTTTTTCCCCTCCTTATTTTCAGTTTTTACTAATTTGACACTCTCTAAGGAAGAAAAACCAACAGCATGCTGCTGGAAAAGTTTTAAACAGCTCTTGTTACAAAGCGTGGTGGTGCCAAACCCAGGAGCAGAACCTAGGGAGTCTAGTGAATGGTCACAGCTTCAATCACTCAGTTATGTGCTTTCATGCTACTAATTTGTCATAGAAAAACAGACGGTGATGGTGGTGAGTTGGGCCAGATACTTACAAGTCTTTAACATTTATGACTTGCATTGCAACAACAACTTTGGGACTTCAGGAAGCCTGGGGCCCTGTTAAGTTAGGAACTGTACAAACACAGAGTTAGATACAGTCTCTGCTCTTAAGGGCTTCCTGAGAGACTAAATAGACAAGATAGATAAAGGAGGGAGGAAAAGCAGAGAAGTGATTTGCCCAAGGTCACACAGGAAGAGCTTGCAGAGCTAGGAATAGGTCTCAGATGGCAGGTCAGTGTATTTCCACTTGTCCAGCCCCCCCCTGCAAACAAACAGCTGTGACCATTGAATCACTCACTGAGCCTCCAAGAACTTTAACGCAACTCACCACTCCATAATTACTCTGTGTATTTTTTCCTACGAAGATAGCAGGAGAAGTTCACCAGCACAACAAAGATGGGTGTCATCATTGCTGTACTCCCCAAGGACACAATCCATCTCAGAACATGGGGAGTGCAGTAGCAAAGTGCCGTGCAAAGAGGGATTTTCACATCAGAGCAGGTTTATGCAGAAAGTTACATTAAAATACACCAGCACCAAGGACTAGAGAAAAAGTTTGCTTCCAGTATATCCCAAATACCATATAAACTCAGGTAGCCAAAGGCTGAAGCACCCTTTGCCCTCCAGTGTTTTGCTCTTATACCAGGTTCACCGAGGAGGCCAATTGCACTTTAACCCCTTTTGTATCAGGCATTCCTTAAAATACCTAGCAGATGCAGGAGCTTGTGTGTGAAGTTTCTGTCGTTTAGAGGTTAAAGAACTGTCTTACAATGAAGGCATTTTTTTCCATTTGAAATAACTGAAATATAATCTGATAGAGGACACAATTACTGAACTGCAAGGATACTCGCTGTATTCATGATACGTGCGTTCTACTCAGGCTAGCAGAAACCATGATTTTTTACAAGAATTTTAGTAGAGGACAATTTACAACTGCTTTCCCAGAACCTCATGAAAAATTACATATATTCTGACAAGTTCAAATGTAGTTCAATTCTTTTACTGTAGGCTTGCTCTGTTCCATGCTGTTCCCCATCATGGGAAGGACAGTCAGATAGATGGATTTCCCATCTGATCAACACATCTCCTCTCATGTCTCATGAGAATTAGGCACCTGAGGCATGAAGGCCTGGACTCATCCTACCCAGAAGTACTTTACGTCAGAAGTGGAATTGCTTTAGATTTCCAGTACAGCAAATACAACACACTCTGGAGGTCCCTATTTCCATAGGATTTTAGGTGACTGGAGGGTAAACTCATATGGAATAAGTCCAGACTGTATGACTATACAGCTCTGTTTAAAATAATGCAGGAAAAAAAGATTAAACCTTGAATTATGGCCAGCCAAGTCCAAGGGGTTCTAACCACAGAGCTAAGAATAATAACTAAATAAAGCATAATCACAAAACAAGTCATGGATACGTACACTCTCTTCCTCTTATCTTTCAGAATAGGCATTCTCATTTGGTACAGAATAAAAGATAAGGGGAAAGAGTTTTCTGAGTTTGGGAACCAGTGGCTCTTTGCACCAGCAGGCAAAGCAGTGCAGGTGAGAGGTCCCTGCAGCAGAGCAGCTGGTGTGGTAGATCCTTCATCACCACCACATGCCCCTGGAGGTGGGTTTGCTCCAGACCACCTCTAGCCTGGACCTGGGGAAGGAATGCCCTTTGGGGTAGGAGTAGGTGCACTCCTGGAGCATATGGAGGGTTTGATTTCATTCATAACTCTCTCATGTTCTGAGACTGCTTTCGACAAAAACAAAACTGTAATAAATGGGGTTGCCAGATGATTGCTTCAGAACTGCGTTCCTGCTCTGAACTAAAGCATCAAGGCAGCCAGTGATATCTAGACTACCATTAAGATTTTAAAACCAAAAACATCAATTTATTTAGCACTCAAATTGACATTAGGATTTGTTGAAAACAAAAAGAAAACAAAATCCAAATTCTTAATATCCTTAGAAGTGTTTTCATTGCTCATTTAACTGACTTTTCCCCTAGAGCTTTTGCAATCCCACTGCGCTAAATTGTCAAGCAGGAAAGAGGATCTTCATTATAATAAAGTCTGACAAGCTAAATTCTCCCAAACTGAGCAAGCAGAACAAAGTTAAACAAGATTTGGAACAACTGTATTCACCCAGGATATGATAATCAAAAAAAAAAAAAAGAAAGTGCTTAAAAAAAGTCTTGATAGTCATCCTAAAAAATATTGGAGTGATGGATTCTAGAAGCAGCTCTTGTTGGGAAGTTTATGTCTCTGTGTCACCATACACTCAACTGCCCATCCTAATGTTCCAGGGAGTGTGGCAAAAACAACAGTAAGAATTTACAGAAGAAACTTTGGCTCTCTCAGTTAACAGTATGTTTTTTTCTTCTACTCTTTGCTAGTTAGTGTTGCATCCTTGCAGCACATTAGGCTACCAGTAGACATTCCTGAAGCAGAAGGATCAAAAAGGACTGTTTCTGGCATTTGGCTAGAAGGCAGTAAGACCCTTCCCTTTGTGTTAGGACATTACCACACATGAAGTGCAACTGCTGTCCTTTCAGGCTGGGTATTCACTCTGTGCTCTGCTTGGGATGCACATTTTAAGAACCTGGATACCTCTAGTAATGCAGAAAATTGCTGGTTGTGCATTGAGCAGTATTTCACAGACAGAATCATTAAAGATACAGATTTTGATCTATAAATCATTATGCAGCTAAGAGAAAAAAGGGGGGAACTTCCATATTCCATAACTGCCTGCAGCCCTAAAGGCATCCGGGATCTGAATCCCAGCAAGAAATGTTGAGCAGATTGTGGGTGCTGGCTTTGGGGAGTGGTTTCTTGCTGGCATGGGAACTGGACGTTGATCAGTGCTGGCAAAAGCTTTCCTCTGCACCCAGAGAAGTTAAATCCTCTATTACCTCTCAATGAGTACATAAGGACAGAAGAAAGATTTTCTTCCCAGCTGATGACAAGAAAGCCTGTGAGGCTTTTTGAGGATCAGAGGAATAAATAACACAACCTGATAATACCTTCTGTTTCTCTAAGGTGATCCTCAGCTTCATGTAATCTTGTTTGAGGAGTTAACAAGATACCACGGTGAGCTGGCAGGGAGTTGTGTGGAGCTCCTCTGAGTGGGAGCAGGTAGAGAATGGGTGGGCAGGATGTCAGATGGGAGGTACCACTCACAGCCCATGTCTGAATGACTTTACTTCCATCCTGTGCCACTGGAACAAGGAAGCTGTCAGTATGGATTTTATATTTTCAGAATTTATGACTTAAATTTAAGGAGGCAACAAAGAAATGAGGAATATGCATCCTTCATGATAAACGTATGGCAAGTCTCTCCAACAGCAGCCACCTTGTCCTGCCTTAGAGAACACCTGGGGGATTGGCTGACCTTTACATTATTGCATATAAAAAGTAACTGCAGGGTTGGATTTGTTACCATGAACACAGACCACTCTAGGAGCTGTACTTCTGTGTCCACTGCTGGAAACTACTTTTTGCAGTGTGTGGTTATACTCAATAACCAGAAACACAGACCTTGCTCAGGCAGCACTGGATTCAAGAGAAAGATTAGGTGGCAAAATGCTGCCTAAAGGAACAAATTAGCCAACAGAAGATGAGATTAGTTTTAGTTTCTTCTACTACAGTGTAACTTTTTTACCATATGTCTTTGGATGAGGTAAGAGAGAATAACTGTATCTCAGGTGCAAAATTTCAGTATAATTTTCTGACAAGAAATTTAATAATCAGATTTTTATAATTAAACATTGAGGCTTAAAGGGAAAACTCTTGGTGATCTGTCAAATTCAGCACCATGGGACACAGCCTTTGTGTAAACCTTTCGTAGGCTGCGGGTTAGATGTCCCCTGGTTTCAGTTTGAGGTTTTGACTCACAAACCATGTGGGAACTGGATTTTCCTCATGCTGCCATGTGAAACCAGCTCCAGTCTGAGTGCAAGAGGGCCCAGTTTTGCTGAGCAGTCTGGAGAACAGTTGCAAAATTTTCCACACACCTGGACTGAGCTTTGAGCCTGTAACAAAGCTGAAAGCCGGCCAAGTTTCTCCCGGCTTTGTTAGCAGGCTTTTTGCACAGATCCATTACTCACTGCTTTTTTTCTTTATTTCTTTTTTTTTTTTTTCCTTTTCTTTTAGAACTGAATCATGGAGGGGAAAAGATTTGGTTGGGGAGGGGGTTGAGGGAGGAGAATGTAACAGAGAAAAGAGTGAGCATTTGCCTGCGGCAGGGAGATGCAATGCTGCAGCAATCAGTACCACGGCACGCACCAGCAGCTACAAACAGGCAGATTCAAACATAGGACAGTTGAGGGGAAGGGATAAAAAAAAGGGAAAAAAAAAAGGAGAGAAAAAGATAGAAGACAGCATGAGCACTGTTTGTCTTGGCTGCCTAGCACACAATCCCCACCTGCATTTGATTCTCCTCCGTCTCGGGACTCCTCCCTCACTTCGGAGCCATGGCAATATAGGAAGGCAGGAGGGGAAGGGAGACAGAACACTTTGTTCTAACAGCCAGACCACTGTTTAACTTCTTCAGCCAAAAAACAAATACGAATATGGAAAGATTTTATGGTAAGATACATCAACAGACTGAAGCGGGTCTGAAAAATCCTTCTGCAGTTGCTCATTCAAGGTTTTCAACCTGTGGATTTTTCTTATGATTAATCCCAGTGTTTGTTTTGTTGTAGTAGTAGTACTAAGTATTTACCAAGTGATGTGAACCATCAGTTCTGCTGTACAGAGCTCTATCTGCTGGGAGTATTTTCTGGTCTTCATAATCTGCACTCACATCCAGCCCTTGTTGCTTTTTCAGTTTCACTATGGTTTGAAAATGAAACCCAGAAAATAAACTCTGCTTACCAGCAATGAAGCCTGGGTGCAGTGTACTAGAAATACAGCAGCCTTAAGCTTTTGAAAATACATAGAGCAAGCAAAAATTCCGTTGCAGACTATATTTTTGTAAAAATTAAATCACTCCTTTATTTCCTTTAAAAATTTCTTTTATGTCAGTCTGCTTTTGCAAATATTCACCCTCCTAATGCAGAGCAAATTTTAGCAGTACAATTGCTATGCACAGTCTTCAAGTATGCTGAATCTGGCAATATCCCCCCAAATGATGCCATGCAGAGCAAGCAGAAAATGTATCTTCCTCCCTCATGCCACAAGAGATCTCAAAACGAAAAGTTTGATTTTGATGTGGGTCTTTTTATTTATTTTTTTTTTTAATGGAGATGCCTCACATAAAAAGACATCAGAAATTAGAGGTAAAACTTGCAGGACACCCAATGGTGCTGTGACAAGTACTTGTGAACCAGAACGTCTCAGAAACTGGGGACGACTAGATAACAACCAAGTGCCTCTCTGCATCCACAGGCATCAATTCACTAAAATATCCTGATCTCTTCTAAAGCTTTCAGGATGGTAAACTAGTATCAACTTTTCATCTGGCACACTTAAAAACAGTGTTTCTAAAAAGATGAGCAAACAGAATTAGAAATGTGAAAACCACTGTTTTCATGAGTCATGAGATTTTGTACAAAAGGCCCTCACTGTAAAACCACGGCACCTAAAAGCACTTGTTTAAAACTGTTGAATGTCCAAGTAGTCTAGTACAACTTCACAGGTATTCTGCACATTACGTATAGATTACTGATTTTTTTTTCCATTAATTTATTTAGAATTGAGAAAGGGAATGACATTCTTTAGTGGAAGCTGCGGTGTTAAATTATAAACATTTGAAAATGGGGAAACACAAAATTAAGGTAAGTGTTAAATGAAAACAAACAGCTAGAACAAAGAAAGAAGCACACAGACCAGTCCAACATGCTTTCCTCATTCCCATCTTCTCCCCCTCATAGGCACAAGGGAGCGTGCAAATGGTGGGGATAGAAACCACAAACAAACAATCCTGATCCCTGAGTCACTCCTGTGTCTCACATGGAGGAATGCTGCTGAATATCACTATATGTACTGTATCGTTCTCCATAATGTAACAACACTGATAAGGTGACTTTCTACTTAAATACCATGGTGGGACTTTTTTCTATATCATTTTAGTCCTCTCCAGCAAATGATCTTTGTGTAGGTATCAACATAGATTTTTGTTTTGGAGCTAGTCATACTGATGTTTTCTATAGTCAGCAGAGAGAGATGGGCAACTAGGTTGTAGTCTACACAATTTATTTTAGATGTCTATTTTAGGATGAGATGCATCATGCTCTAGATATGCCTTTTTCTCTCCCCTGACCATTTAGTCTAGACTTACAGATCAGAGGTCAACGCTTAAGAGTAACATACCCAGAGACTCAAGATGAATCACCCTCCCCCTGGGCTGGAACCTTTGGCCTGCTGCAGTGAATAAAGTTCAGCCATTGACTTCGATGAAACCAGAATCTCACTTATCACTGTTCTGTCTACTTTTCAGCCACATTGTTGTACCATGCCATATCACAGTCAATAACCCAAAAGACAACAACCTTTTGAGGCTGTGGGCATAGCCATTTCCAGTTTTGAAGCTAAGCATGTTGTCAGCCTAGTCGGACCAGGGATAAGCTGCTAGCAATAATAACTTGCCTCAGCTAAGGTAGTGGTTTCTACAGCCCTGGAGCTGCAAGAAAGGCTAGAACAGAGTCAGTGCCCAGGTTAAAGCTGGTTACAGCTCCCAACAGCAATAATCCAAACCTTTACACCTCAGCTGGAACTGCACATGGAGGGAGCTTACAGTACTCATCCTTTTCCTTCACTACTACAGGAACATTCACCAACACAACTTTCTATTATCTACAAGAATCTGGACTTTGGTAGTGCTGTAACTGGGACATCTTAGTGGAAGAAGCAAATGTGAACTTTCAAAGCAGAGCCGTTTTTGTAACAGCCTTTCACAAAACAATGAAGAGATATTATTTTCTCATAAATCAAAAAAACTACTTCTTATTCTCTCCAAATTTCATTATCAGAGCTTATGTAGATGTGGGCTGAACATAAAAAATTTTCGAAAAGTGTTGTCTGAGGAAAAAAACCCTAAAGATAGTCTGAAGAAGAAAAAATTGTTTTCTAATGAAAAAGTTTGATGTACTATTCAGGAAAGAGAAGCTATAGGATCACAATAATACACCATTTTCAAACAAAATTTCATTGCTTTTCACTCTGTTAATTATGCTTCAGATTGCCCTAGATGGTGCCAGAAGCCATCTTAGAAGTAGAATAAAGGATGATAATAACACCAGTTTGGTTTTGTGGAGCCTCTATATCTGGGTGGCACCTAAATAGAAGCGTCTAAAGTGCCAGAAGCCAATTTGTGGCTTGGTTTTGGATTCATTTACAATTTGGTTTGGCTTTCAAACAGATTTAAGTATGATTGGGGTAGGGTACAAGAACACAGAACCCTCTTATTTCTGCAGGGCGGGCAAGGTTTATATTTCACCATCACTGATTTGTGGTTAGCTTCTTCTTTTGGCTATTAAATTTAATCAATATTATAGAACTGTTGGTTGCTCAAAGCACTGCTTAAAGATGCTCTGCATATGTAAACATGTAGGCTTATGCAACTGTGACTGCAGAATCAGGCCCAGAATTTGGATAGCCTTTAAGTACACACAGAATCAGGCCCAGAATTTGGATAGCCTTTAAGTACACACAGAACAGAATACAGTGACATTCATTAAAATACAAGACTGGTAGCTTAAGTAAGTGCTGACTGCCTCAACAAGGTCACCCAGGAGGAGTCATGAAAAATACTATTTTAAGTCTTCCACAACATAGTTTCAGTGCACAGCTTTCTATCAGGAATTTGCAGGTAATGAAATCAGGAGAAAGTACTGACAGCTATATAAGCATTTAAGCTGTATGAATTTATAAGAGGCTTAAATAAGGAAAATTAAAACTAGAATGGCATAACAGACAGTTTAGTGTTTTTGACAATGTTTAAAATATTAATAAGATCCTTATGATTTATGAAATCCCTTAAGATGACTGGAGTATGAAAAATGACATGATAACAACACGCCTGGTTCTAGGGTTTCTTTATGCTGGAAGCCATACATGTAGGGGCACATACCAACTTTCTAAAATGTAAGTAGGTCAGGTTGCACAATTCTCAGAAGAGAAGAGAAGGTAGTTATTGTCTATTGTACTTAGATCTGTGCTGATTGTCTTTGTGCAGCACCTTCCATCCTGCTACTTAAACTGAGAAAATGTGGACTCCAAGAGGTCTGTCTAGCCCAAGTACAGGCATGAGAGCTTGGCAAGACTCTGAACCTTGGCACTTTTCTTTCATTTTAAAATACATTTGTAGATATGAGTGCATCATATATGTCTTAACACCTGTACACAAACAACATACTGAATATTCACAGTCTCAAGTTTCCCAGATACTCTTTTTCTTAAGGACAATTACAGCATTTTAGAAGAAACCATGTTTCAAAGAGGGATCACAGAGATTATTAAGGGAGAGAGGTCGCATCTTGTGCTAAGAAAATAGAAATTAGCATGTTCAGCCTCATAAAGCAAAGGCAGAGAAAAGTTATTGTGGTCCTATATAACTACATCCATACAGCATAAGATCAAGTTGTAATAAACTGGTCATGAATAAATGTAGTTAAAGCTAGAAAAAATGGTTTTAGCTGTCTGAAGAGTGAAATTCTGTAAGCTGCTTCCATATGAGGCCTGTGGTGACAGGATGCCTTAAAAGGCTTTCAGATTATCAAGGGGATTAAGGAAGAGGCTGATTAATTTATAGAGAAAAATTCCCAGAAAACATGGTTCTGATGCCATTTGGTAGGTATCCACTGTATTGGAACAGACAAAGGAGTTTGAAAGGGGAATGTATCTCTGTAGTGTATTTGTACCAAATTAACTTAAAGCTTTCATACCTTATGGTAACCATAAAGAATTATTCCTGCCCTTGTTTCTGATATTTTCCTCCATCCACTGAATAACTGGAGACTTGCAGTAAGAGATGCAGACACACTCATGTTTCATACCATTACATTCCCTTCAGTGTCTAATTGGCACATCACACTGGCACTCACAAACAGCGCAGATTTTTCCTTCAGGTCATACTGGCAGGTACCCTACTGGGTTTCCCTCTTCCCTCAGTAGCAAAGGTTATTAGTCATCTTTTTTGTCACCTGGGAGTTGCGTTTCGCACACAATCTCATTTTGCAATGCCCTTGATCTCTCCTGTTACACTCCAATAGCACGGCTTTTGACCTTCCACTATAAACCTCTGTTTTCAGAGGCGAATTTTAAGTATTTTGTGCTCTACGATTACAGTAACAGAGAGTCTGTGCACTCCTGAATGGGACATCTGTCTCATGGTTGCAACTGTAGGAGGTTAGCCTCAAAGGCAGTAGGTTTCTCTTTGCAGCCTAATGTTCCTGAACACTGTTAAAACTTATAAAGACCCACATATGCATGAACACAGGGACTGGAAGAAAGTCAATGGACAAGTAAGTCTTTTTGGCTTGGGTGGCATTCAATAATTGCATTTGAGAAAGCAGCTCAAAACAAGTTTAGCATGGATTCATCTGAAATAAATAGAACGTCTGGTTCCTTCTTCATTTTGGCCCCTCTGAGGTCAGTTTTCATCCCAGACATTTTAGGGCCTCAGCTCTGAAATGCACATAAAGGGAGATAAAATAGCTATCTGGCAGGCAAGAAATACAAATGGAACAGTGATAGGAAGTAGAAAAAGGGAAGAGAAGTCTGGCTTGGGAAGAGGAGACAATGAGGTTGGAACTGCAGTTCCTGAGGAATGGAAAGCCCACGAGGACCCTGGCATTTTGTTATGTGCCTCTATTACACAAGAGAGGCACATCACCTCTGTGGCTTCTGGATCTTCAAAGAACCAGAGAAGCTGCAGCTAGTTTATATTCAGAGATATGCTTTGAAACAGGCATATGCAAATGCACAGTAAATGCTAAATAAACACCTTAACACCTTTTCTTTTTTTCTTTTCAAAGACAAGACTCAAGAATGTCTGGTATTCTGGGGAAGTATCACTCCTGAATGATTTCTGCTGCACATGCATATGCTTCCTTGGCATGAGAACTTGCTGAAGCCCTGGGTAAGCGATACAAGGTTTTATGTCCCTGTAACAGCATGATGCCGTTGCCATCACTAAACCATCCTTGGAGCTGCCATAATATATCCAGTGGTGCCTTCTCCTTCAAAGCACCACCCTGTCATCCTTGTCTTTAGTTGAGGGAGATTGAGTTGGGTGCAGTAGTCAGTCCTTTTGTGCTTCCCTTTTGAACTTAAAAACCAACACAATGTCCATTTAACTGCACCACAGAAAGAAACATCTAGAATTTATTAATGGGGAAAGAAAAAAGAAAGCAGAAGCCTGTAGCTTCCTCAGGTATTAGGGTGGAAATAGGGTGGATGCTAATTTGGGTACAGCTTTTTAATGACTGAATAGATAGCAGTAATAACTCAGTTCCGAAGTTTATTGGATGACTGTATTCATTTGCTCTAAATATCGTATTTAGTGATTTGTGCTGATTCTTCAGTTTGTGGGAGTAGTTACAGTTCATTGTAAGTTCTAACTGTATTTCCATGTATTGTGTTAAGACCTGATTCAAGAGTAGTTTTATTTGATAAAAACCAGATGTTCTTAAAAGGGACTTTCTCCTTCACAGTACAAAACATTATTCTTAGCAATTGTATGCACCTTACAAAATTAATAAGCACAGCATCTCCCTGTGTGACATATGACATTATTATATTTTTCCCTGTTGAGGGACTTTTAAGCCGCTGGGGTCATGACCTCTGTGCCTTATGAGAAATGGAGAAGCACATGGTTCTAATTTTATCTTCAACCCTGCCCTGCTGCTGACATGTGTGTTTACAACACGGTTCATCTGTTGACCCTTCACTCACATTTAAAATATTGGCTAACATTTTTCAGCCCCACTCACAATGGTGCATGGCGATTAGCTGTTTTCTTTATTGCCTTTTGACATGCACATCTTATCCAAAAGCCCTTGACTGGTTTTCTAATTTGAAAACAGCATCAGCCACAGAACCAACTCCAGTTTGTCTGAACACTTCTGCTCTTGTTATGACACAAGGCACTTCAGATCTTGAAATACACGATATCACTGCACTCGCAGAGGAGACGGGAAACATCCTGCAGTGGTTAGAGATATCCCCGATGAGCCGCCTGGCTCAAACCCTGTTCTTGGCTGCCCTTCAGTCCCAAGCCAAGGCAGGTTAGGTTGAGCTCAGACTGACATGTGTCCTGGGGAACAGTCTGTCCCCCAGGTTTCTGTGCACAAGGCTCTCTGGAGACAGTGGCGGGATCCCACTATGAGCAATTCAGGAGGAAAACCCTTCCAGAGAAACCAGCTCTTTCCCTGGTTTGTGTTGGGTGCTGAAAGAACATACACTCACTTTTCAGCGTGAAGGGAAAGAAAATGCAACTAGATAAAGCTGACTATTTGAAGGGCTGGCCTAGAAAATGAGAAAGCTGTTTATTCTCCACTCTGTTTTCCCTTACATCAGGAAGAAGATGAAGGAAGAAGGAAAGAAGGGGGGGAGGGGAAACCTTATTTTATTTTCTTTTTAAAGGGAAAATTTTTACCAGGAAAAATAACAAATATTTTAAACCAAAATGACATAGAAAATTTAGAAAGTTATCATTAGCAATCTAAACTCTTTAAGGTTTTTTCCTTATTTTAAACTATATTTTTAAATCTTAATAATTTACATCAACAATTTATAATGTGCTCTGGTAACATGACTTCACAAATAACACAGAGCACCCTCACTTATATAAAGCAAAATTATTTACTTGGTTATTTTCACCATACTGTATTTAATAGCATATTAAATGAGCTCATATAAATTTATGCCTTAACTTAAACTGCATAATAGGGCATCACATTCATCATTTGCTCAATTCAAAATATTTTCATAATTGTGAATCTCAGCACCCTCAGTTTCCCAATAATCTGTTGTCCCAGTAGGTATTTCCAATGTGTTTACTGATGGATTTGGCTTCCCATAAAAATTCTGTAAATAATTTCCAGGCCTGAGATGTAGCAAGCTTATTTTACTGTTAGAGAGACCTTCAGAAGTGTTAATGCATTATTTTTAGGGAGTGAGAACAGAGTCTCTTTTCAGTAGTTGTTAAGGGAAATAATTTCAATGAAAACTGAGCAGATTCAGGATTACCCTGTTTCTTGGACAAAGGGATACAGATATGGCAACTGTAAATAAGGTTCTGAAAACACCCAGTTCCTGCAGGTTTCAACCATCACTTATATGTCCTCAAAAACCTTGAGAAGGGATGAATAACAAGGTAGGGAAAGGACAGACAGAAAAAAGCTTCAGAAAGCCATAGGCTAGAGCCATTGATTTGTGCTGTGAAAGAATCAGCAGAGAAAACTGAAGATGCTATCTTTACCCTATCGAACACAGAAGTACACCTAGACACCACACAGACATTGTTGTGCACAGCTATAATCTCATGATAACAGCAGAGAGATTCCTTTTCTATATATTTGGGTTATCCCCTGCACCCCGTGGTTGTAATTTGTCTATATATACATACAAATATCCGCATGTATATTTGTTTAATAGCAACCGATGTACTCCCAAGCTATCCTGTAAGAGTCCAATCCATAAATAATCCCGTTGAAGTGTTGAAGTCATTGCTGTTCAAAGTGAGTTGATATTAGCTGGAGAACCAGACCCTAAAACTGCCTTACTTTGTCACTCCTATGATTCCTTTCATCTTTGGGTTTTTTTTGGTTGTTGTTTCTTTCCCTCTTTCTTGATGGCTCCAGTTGCCAGAACAGCAGATATCGGCCAAAAGGCTCCAATTGCCAGAGCAGCAGATATTGGCCAAGAGACTTGGCAAACCTGTGTCTCAGGAGCTGATGCCAATGGCATTTGGGGGAGCAGCACTGGTGTTCAGCATATTTGGCTTTTTTCCTTTGAGTAATGAAGACATCATACTGCTTCTGCCCTCCCATTCCCATAACCTCTGATCCTGGATGTGGAGTCTCTGGGCATGAAACATGGAACCTCTCAGGGCTGCATACAATCAATCAAAGCCAATGTCACCAGGGAGGCTGTTACTTGCCATGTTGGCAATTCACTAATCGCTTCCATTATCACCCCAGCAAGGAGGACAGATGAACATAGCACTCCTTAGTTGGCTGCAAACTGTGAACAGTTTCCACATGCAGCTATTTCAGAAAACTTCTACCATAACCCATCTTTTCTTGTTTTCATCTTTGGCTTATGTAGAATTTAAAATTGCATTATTAGCACGTTGGATCTGTTCCAATTAGGCATGACATAGCCACATTTTTCCCTTCAATAGTTGGGTGCAACTCAGCTTTTGAGGAGAAAAAAAAATTCCATAAATTCACCAACTCAGAATTATGCTGTAATTTATTAATCTATCACTGTAGGAGGCTGGATTTCCTGTCTTAATTTCCACCAATATACAACAATGCAAGTAGAGTACTTGAAGCTTTCTTAATGCCTGCTTGCTCACAATTCCTGTAATCTCATGACAATGAAGAGCAGATAGATTTGTTGCATAATACTATTAATAATTGTCAAATAATTAAAATATGACCATACGAGTATACTTTACATGCTTAAAGAATAGGATCAGTAGCAGTAAGGCACAGTGATCACACAGCACTTGCATCAAAGCCTTTTGAACAATTTCTGAGCCCACTGTGGAACTACTCATATTTCATGAATAAAGAAAAAGACACAGAACTTTTTCCAAGTGACAACTTTTCCAACATGACAATGAATGACTTAGTGCAAGAAAAAAAATCTAGTATGTCTCATCTCTTGGTCCTCTGCTCTTTGCTTTCCATTCTGTCACTCCACTTCCATAGCTGTAACTTAACAGATGTTTTACTCTTCAGGCAACTGTTTACAATGCTGAAGCTACTTCCTAGAGTGGGAATATACAGCATTAACCTACAGAAAACAGGCAGAAAAACTACACCAACAGCTACTTCTACTAAGGCCTTTCTTTATGTCAGAAGAGGTCTTTGACTGCTCTGGTTCTTTTACAAATCTGTATTTTTGGTAATTGGAAGAACAGGTTCTCAACCTTTTCATAATAACATGAGAATACAAGTCACCACAAAGGACCCTGCAAGATGATTGAGTGCTTTCATGATGGCTAAAATACATAAGGAAAGGCTGATGTACCTGAATGCAAACACTTACTTCTCTTCCATAAACAGTTACCACTATCAGCAGAGTTTGAAAATGCCACAGAGACTTGCCTGCATAAACTGAGTAAAAACATTGCACACTATAAAATCCAATACAAACTACTTCCTATAAATAAAAATTTGCCACTCTTGAAATAAATATTAAGAAAATCCCCATTTTTGCTTTAAAAGAATCTACCTGCTTATATTCACCAACTCTTTAGAATGTGGAGTGTTTCTAGCTTCGTAGTCATGTGAACCAACTCCCAGACAAAAAGGTCTGCATACAGAACATCTCTCCACTCAAACCTTCACTTCCCGGATGCTGAAGAGCATTACTAACCATCATGTATCACTGTTGATGCATGAATGAATTTCTGTTACACCCTACCACATATATTTATGTGATTAGGAAATGTGATTAGTAAAACGCATGAGAAACCATGTTTTGCTCACTACTTATGTCAACCTCGTGGCTTCAGGGCTTCTGTGGACCAAGTTTATTGGGAAGACCCTATAAATGGTAGTGCTGTCACAAGCAAAGCAATCTGCAAGAGCATGCTTTGTGGTCACATTGGCTAAGGCCCAGTATATCCAGAAATAAAAACTCAGGTGGGGCTGTTTCATCTTATGCCTTTTTGCTGATTGCATTTCCTTGTTGCCTGCCTCTAGTGTACAAATCAACACTAACTTACAGTTCCTCACACAGATTTCCTTGTACGTAGTATATCCTCAGTTGCATCTGATTTGAATTCAACACCATATGCTTCAAGCCTGAGGCTTAATCCATTAAAGCAGTTCTTTTTGATTTCAGGTTGGTAAACCCAAACCAGACCTGCAGGCACTTCTTTGAATAAGCTCTCAAAACAGAGTCTTTCCAAGGGCAGTAGTGGGAAGTCAGATGCAAGGGTGGGTTGCTGGGTGCTACAAGGCGTCCTGCCAGCAGGAGGGGAGATGAGCTTCAGCGGGAACCTCAGTCATGATGCAACATCAGCATGAACACCGCCACAGGCCCTGGCTGGGAAGTGTGCACTTGGCCTCTGCACTCATAAGGAGATTACTGAACAATTCAGTGTCAGTTACTGCAATAAGACATACAAGATCAGATCTTCAGCGGTGATCAGTGTAACTCCTCATTGGGCCGATATAAAAGGGGTTCAGACTCATCTTTCTGTTTTTCATATACTTTTGTCAGCTACTCATTGCTAGAAATGTCCTCTCTGCTCTCACTGCCAGTCAGGAAGAGGATGTAAAAGATGCCTGAAAGTTGCTGACCTACTTAATTGTTTCTTGGCCATGGCTGAAAACCCTGAGGTACTAAGCTTAGGTCAATACAAGTACCAGAGGTTCAGGCACACTGCTATAACACATTCAAGAGCATTCAAATTTAACTCTCCAGAACAATCAAACTTGATTATTTCTGATTCCTCTGACACATGTGGCATCATCACCATCAGTTCAGCTCTTCTCCTGATCTTCTGAAGCTCACTGTTCCTCCTCTCCATGCCTGGTTTCCAATTTATCCTTTGTCTGGGACAGGATCCTCTCTTCAACCTTTTTGTAAAAACTTAAAATTATGGTTGCACCTCAAGAAAGGTCTTGAGATACTACCGTAACTCAAATATTATAGTTACTGTTAATAATAACAAAAGCAACAAGAATAGGCATATATGTCACATTAATATTAGAAGCGCTGTGTGGACAGTTTCACTTATGCAGAGGTAAACACTACGTTTAAAACCATAAAAAGCAAGGGAAAGTTAAGCGTATGCTGACTTAAAAGGAGCTTGCTTGAAATGTTACAGCACTACAGAAGACATAACAAATGCTTCAGATACTACATACACACAGATTTATGCACAGATATACTTTACCCTTTTTTTGTATGATGGATTTTCACACAAATTCTTTGCTGAAATTCAGAAAACCAGCAAGTTTTCCTTTTAGTCAGATAAAACGGTTACAAAACATGAACACTACTGAGGGTGGCTTGAGCAGAGAAAGGAACTCAACAAAGTGAAAAAGTACTTTCAAATTCTAACTGTATCAGATGTTGTTTTGGTCATTTCTAGCTGGCTGTGAAGTTAGAGCCCCAGAACTGTGGTTTCATCTGTGGTTCAAGTGTTGGCTGCATTAATGCTGGGGAAATTATATACAAAAAAAAAGGATACTTGCACGCAGGACCTGGCATGCATTGTTTAAAAAAACCCCCAACAAACCAAAACAAAACCCCAAACCGTGGCTGTCTTCAATTATTTTCCATTACAGCATTGTCTGCATATAACTGCTCCATGTTTTCCATTAAGGAGTGCCAAATGAATGAGTATGTTAGAGTATAGGATGTACAAATTCCATTGGTAATGCTGCCCTGTATCAGTAAATAACATGAAACAAGATCTCCCTTGACCTGTCTGACTTTTTCATACAATTAATCTGCATTTTTCAAGTGTCCAACATAATTTACTGTATCCTCCATCAACAGTTGAGACTGAGGATTCAGAGAAAGTCCAGGCAATGGAAAGTTAGACAGTAATTCCAAAGAGATCTTAACTGGGGCTAAATGGTCAAATGCCTTGTAAATGAGCTGTTGCCAGAATGTGCAGTCAGGGTTTTGGGGCTTGTTTTTAAAATCTGAGAGAAATACACACTGCATAGGTCTTTTCTGTGTATGAAAGTAAAGGGCTTCCATGTATTTCCATAGATTTGAAGATCATCCCCCACATATAATTTTGGTTGCTCCCTCAAATCAACATTTTTATCATTAGTGTTTCTGTAAAGGGCTTTGTCTGCTTCTATATCCCCGCTACTTGGATCAGACTCATTAGGCTGGGGACAACAGGAGTCCCTGGGAGCTGGTGCTTAGGAATCTCTAGCACCCTGTCGTTCAAGCAGGGTTTGGGCATCCCTTCTGAAAATCAGAAGGCATATGGCAACAATGCACACCAGGAAGCATATCATGCCAAAGACGATGCAGGGTAATCCTATGATGGAAGAATCCAGAAGACATATTTTCATTTGCCATCTGCTAACATCCTCCTGCACAGAGCTGAGCCTGGGCTCAGCTCAGCTACAGCGAAGTTTTGCTTTTAATATTTATTTTTTATTTCATATAATGTTTATCTTATTTTTTAATTTGAGTTATATTTTATTTTAAATGTATTTTTATGTTTACAAATTTATTAAATTTTATTTATCTGTATAAATATATTTACGTATGTATTTACTTCTATATAGTGATTTATTTTATTTATTTATTTTTAAATTTTATTATTTATGCTTAATGGGATTGTCAAGCACTGCAACAGGCTGCCCAGGAAGTGGTTGAGTCACCATCCCTGGAGGTATTTAAAAGACATACAGATGTGGCACTTAGGGGGATGGTTTAGTGGTGGACTTGGCAGTGTTGGGTATATGGTTTGACTTGATGATCTTAAAGGTCTTTTCCAACCTAAACAACTCTATGATTCTAATATCAATACTTATTACACCTATAAACAGAAAATATGGTACACAGCCCAGAATACTTACAATGTGCAGGAGAAGTTAATATAGCTGACCTATAACAATACTTGTGTGACTACTTCTGCCTCTGTAAGCAAATTGGTTAGGTCTGGCAGTTCATATATAAGTTTTAATTACAGACTGGAAACAGCACAATCATACCTTAACTGCAACACACCAATACCCTTCCCCTATTACCGTGATCAAGCTATTGAGATATATATGGCTACACAAAGTAAATCTATGACCCATGATAAAATAAATTATTAAGATTGTATTACTGCATTCCTTCCTTTTCCTCAGCTGTGCACTATCCCCTCAGCAGTGTTGGTTTTAACTCAAGACTGCACACTCCAGGGTATAGCCAGCTGTGCTGTGAGATGGGAAATTCGAGTGTATGCACACGCTAAAATTAAACTCAACAGCAGAGAAAATGAAACAAAGCTTCTCATGTAAAAGAAAACAGTGTCACAGTATTTTACATTAATGAGGGAACGATGCCCAGATGCAGACTGATACTCTGTCACAGAAACATCTGCAGAAGTCTTGAGAAGGTGAAGAAGTTATGATTTGTTATGGAAAAATACTCAACTGCTCTCTGAGCTATTCTTAATCGAACTTGACAGAAGACGTGTGCACTGACACTACTAGGACATTCAGAAACTGAAGCTGGATCAGCTTCCTAATGGAGCAAGAGAGAAATATATCAACTGTTAAAGAGCCTGAATTTTCACTGGAATTGTTGTTTTAAAAAACATGATGTGGTGGTGAACAACAGCAACGACAGCACATGTTAAATGGAATACATTTTAAGTACACTGCTAATTCTTACTTATTTTGAGGGGGAACACAGAGTTCATAACCTAGTGGTATGACTGTAGCTGAATATTTGGTTACAAAAAGTAACTGGTTAGTTGTTCAGACTACTTTGAACAAACAAGTACTTACTCTGAAAGCAAAAAGCCATTGTGCTAACAGAACTTTTTCATGTACAACAGCTTTCTGTGTGCTGCAGGCTTTGAGCTTCTTCAGGCAGGACAGCTGCCTTCTGTGACTTAAAGTAACTCCTAATATAATGGGGTCGTGATGCTGACTGCATCCTAGAGAAAAGAAAAACCACCCCTCTTGGCTTCCCCCTGTCCACCTCATTCCTCCACCCACAAAAAAAGGAAAAAAAAAACAAACCCAAACCAACTATATATATATATGAATATTTTATTACAAGGATCTGCTTCAGAACTACACTTCAATATAGAACCAAGTCCTATTCTCAAGTCTATTTCACATACAGCTTGAATCTAGTTAGCAGCTAAAACACATTCTTTAAATATTTTCCTTGCCAGAAAGAAGATACCTGCAGTATCAACTTCCCTAGTATACCCTGGTAGAGTATCCTTTACCAGAGCTTTCAATTCAAGCATCTTATTCTGTGAGCAATCTTACCAACTACAGAGGAAAACTGCCAGTACTGCTCAGCATTTTGGGTTGCACACAAGGGTACACTTTTAGAAAGCCAACTTTGAATCTGGCCAGCTGGCCATATTTTTTTTTTTTTTTGAGATTAATGTACATTAATCCTGAACTTTTCCCATGGAAGGCAACAGTGAAGGCTGGCACATGGGCTCAGCTGGACGGAGACCAGAAGACCCCTCGCAGGTCTTTGGGAATATCTCACTGTCTGCCAAGTGCTCTGTAGCTTTGGTTGATCAGTGATAGATGCTCATGCTCGCACAATCTTGCCGTAATACCTACTGAGAAAGGGGCAAGAGTAAAATCCTGGTCTGACTGAAGTTAAAGGATTTTTTTTCATCAACTTAATTAACTTACATTTGTGCCTTGCAGTTTTTCACAAAATGGGCATAACAGAAATGAAAGGTGTGAAAGTGTGAGCAGCGCATTCTGCAAAACAGCACCTGGAAATTGACTGAAATGCAGAAGCCGGTTCCGCACACAGCATTCTCTGCCACATCTAAGCTCAAACTTGGGCTTCAGGATAGGGGATTGGAAAACAAGAAATCAGGAATTTTGTAATCTATTGTGACCTAAAGAAGTTAGTAAAGAACAAGAAAAAAAGCCCCAAGTTTCTTATGGTAGGTAAGAAATGAGGCAAGTAAAACACATTTCCTTTTACCCCTAAGTGTATCAGTGCCTTTCCATGTCATTTTTAACATGCGTAACTGGGAAGCAATCATTTTCTATAGCTTGCTTTTTCAGCAGCTGTTAGGACGTCTGGATAGAAATCCATCTGGTGTTTAGCAAAGCAAATGCCACCATAAACCTTGGGAGTCCCCTTCCTTTTGCACAGTTACATGAGAAAGCAGCAGGGCTCTGAAGTTATTCTTCCAGTATGGGAAGCGCAAAACTGTGATGAGGAGGCTGCTTTCAGCATGGAGCTTCAGATACTAACAGAGAAAGTCCTGATTCCCTGCAGTCTCAGGGACAAGCTTGACAAGGTACTACCTCCACCTCAGGTCCTCCACAAAGACAGCAGCATCTCCAAACAACTGTAGAGTTTGATTTCATCTCATCACATCGTTTCCTGGGTAGTTTTCCATTAGGGTTTTGCACAGAGCCCACAGGATTAGGGAAGAGACAGATCTGAGTCTGTCAAATTGTGGTTCTGTTTTCAGTGGTGATATATATTGTGCTCTGTGTTGAATTAAAACTACAATAAAAGTCCTCTCACTTGTTACTGTATTTGTGTAATGTTCAAATTATATGGGAACAGTTAGTTATTTGAGAGAAACTAGTCCAATGCATATCCAAAACCACAACGGGTTTTAATGTAGAAGCTATCTACTAATATACTGCATGGTCGAGCAGGGAAATTAAACCAGATCTGTATTACTCAGTGTCAGAGACTGGCAAAACTGGCCCTTCTGACTATCACCTCCCCAGTGTCCAGGAGAACAGCAGGAGTTCATATAAATGCACAATGTGAAAGTCTTCTAGGCAGGATGATAGCTTAATATGGTTTTGGGCTTCAAATGATCAGTCAACTACCTTCATGTTCATGATGGGAGTTGTGGCACCAGAGAGGTGAAATGTTAGGAAGCGTCTGGGCTACACAGGAATTACAGATGTGTTTTACTAGAAAAAGAAACATCTGAAATCTGGAAGGAGGATTCCAATTCAGGTTCCTCTGCAGTTTCATATTAATGGATACAGGACTGAGTTGAGAAAGAACCATGGTTAGAAGAACTGAGGAATTTACAGTTTCCTTGAAATATTCTGGCTCTTCATTTTCTGTATATGTGTAGCCTGGCCTATATAACTTGTGTGGGGTCCAGAGTCCCAGGTAACTGGTTGCAATAAGGGATGCTGATAAGACAGGATCTGTTAATCAGGTTTTTTAGTTCAGCTACGTTAAATAACTGGACCTGGGTGCACATGATGGGTAATGTGGAAGAATAGGGAAGTCTGATGTGTACCTTGAGGGGATTTGATTCTGGGTGAGAATAGCCAATGATTTGAATTGTATGATGTTAATTGCTATATAATACAGTATGCTATCATCACTGTGGTTACTGAAACAAAGATGGGCACAAAATTGCTAAATGAAATATAAACCTTTAGAATCAGTTTTAAGCAATGCTAAGGTGATG
>WYDI02040989.1:0-15865 GCA_009867235.2 Psittacus erithacus
CTCAACCTGTGGGAGTTGTATTCTTTCGATTCTCTTCCCCATCCCTCCGGGAGCCGAGGGAGGAGGTGGGGGGGGGGTAGTGAGTGGGCTGTGTGGCAGGCCTAAACCACGACAAGGATGTTCATCAAAGCAGCTGTTCTGGGTCAGACGAAGGTCTCCTCCAGCTTAGTATCCTGTCTCCAGCAGTGGCTGGAGAGCAATAGGGAAGAGGAAAGTCCGGAAAAGCAAATAGGATGTATCCCTAGGGCAGCCTCCTAACCTCTGTTTTCAGCTTGGAAACTTCATCTGCGTTTTGTTTTCTGTGTATCTAGTAACCTCCAGTGGATTTCTTTTCTATTTATTTGCCTGGTGTCCCCTTGAGCTGAGGTGTATTTCATTTGTGTGACAGCATAGGCTGGCAGTGACTTCTGTGGGGGCACCAAGTGCCAATTCCATGTGAGTGTTCTTAATCTCACTGATAGGAGATAGAATCATAGGATAGTTAGGGCTGGAAAGGACCTTAAGATCATCTAGTTCCAACCCCTTGCCATGGGCAGGGACACCTCACTCTAAACCATGTCACCCAAGGCTCTGTCCAGCCTGGCCTTGAGATTCTTCTAAGGTCTTTAAATCCAGTGGTCAAAAAAGATATATGTGACTATAGTCAATCCCTCTCTGCCCTTTCCATCCCAGGAAGAAGATGGAAAGGCATCAAGTAATGTGTGTTATCCCTGCCCTGTGTGCACCAAAGGGCTGCGCAGCCTTGACCCCTCTGGCTGGCTTTCACTTATTGCAAACATGTAACCTGGGATCAGACTGCTGAGGAAACAGTCAGTGTGAAAGAGCAGAGAGAAGCCTGTTTGGGGTTTCCTCTGCCTTGCTTGGCAGCTGCAGCCAAACTTAGGCCCCTACCCTTGGTGCCTTCCTGAGCTGTGTTGCAGGAATGCCAGTGCCCAGTTGCTGATCCTCATCCCAAACTACTGTATGAGATCTGAGTCATACCCTGCTCAAACTGATAGTTTTAATCCTTTACCAGCCTGTTGCTTTCATCCCGTTGTACCTTCTACATGAGTGGCAGAGCCTGACTCATATGGCTTGGCAGTAAGCAAACCTAATAACTCCAAGGCATAAAATAAGGAAGTTTTAAAATACTGACATTCTTTCAGTTTCAGCACTTAAGAGACATAAAGGGAATTATGATGACTATGAAGAAGTGTGAGAAAATGCCAGAGATTAATGGATCTGTGAATGTTTACAGTAACATTATTACATTATTATATTAGTTCTCACTGTGGAAATTAAGGGCATGGTAAGATGACAATCTTAATGTCTGCATGGAAATATGTACAAAGCAATTAGTCTTCCAAAAAATGTATTTTGAAATGCTGTTGAAAGCTGTATTTTCTTATAGTTCTGATGAATTGTTCAAGTATCTGAGTTTATGGAGTTCTTTCACAGTTATTGCATTAAGAGAGCCATTCTTCTTTTATCCTTTTACAAGTTCTTGTCTAAGCTGTAAAGTGGAATGAGAACATGAGATCTATTTGCTAGTTTGAAATGCTGTCCTGCTAGCTTACTCTAGCTCCCTGTTACAAATCCTCTGGCCCTGTTATGGGTTGCTAGGCAGAAGGGAAATAATGTCATTTGTTAAACAAAGCACACAATGTCTTTCTTTGTAGACTTTGCACATTCTTTCAGTGGTGTGAAATCCATGTTAACAATCAGCTCACAGTGAAAAGGTCCCAGTTAAACATTACCACAAAACCCGTGAGGTTTGTGTACTATTGGAGGGCACAAAAAATGCCATTTCCCAAAAATTCACCTGACTCCTTAAACTAGTCAACAAGTTTGTTGCCAAGGCTTTCTGACCAGGAAAAGCAGGAATATGAACTAGGAGAGGAAGACACAGGACAGATATCTGGCAGGCAGGGTAACACAGGTCCAGCCTTCCACTGGGTTATTTTTTAATTCCCTTGTTCTCTGCCTGATTTTTTTGTTTGTATTTTTCTTGGTATTTTAGATTTTTTATTCCACTACACTTTGGTTAAGGAGAAATCCCAGCTATGACAGCTCCCGTGTGCCTCCTGAGCTCTACTCGCTGCTGTGGTGCTCTGTACAGTCGCAGCTCATGGACAGGCTTTGCTGAAAAGGGTCTTGTGGCATTGTTGGAGAGGGAAACTAGAAAACACATTCTTACAGGATTCTGCCTTTTCATCTGTCTTTCCTTGCTGAAGCTTTGCCTTTTCCCCATCTAGGTTTCTTCAGAGGGAGGCAGTCTTTGATCTGAAGGGAACAGCTTCAGGATTGACATACATATTTAAAGCACTAATATCTTAACTTGCAGAAGGAAAACAACGCAGCTCTTCTACTGGGACTTGGCTGTCCCCAGATATATCTGACTGGAGGCTCTGTTGTGGTCAGCAATTATTTACTATGTGCTGACACCATCATGTATAGGGAATGTTGCCTCTCTCTAACAGCTTGAGCCATACCAGCACTTGATAGCAAATTAAAACTTGAATAAATCCTTAGTATCCACTTACATGAATTATGAACTCGTAGGTGGCAGTGTAATTCCCCTGAGAATCAGATACTGGTTCAGCTTCAAGCATTAGGGCCTAGTATGCAACTTAAGACCAACTTTTCTGTTGCTGCATTTTTGTTGCAGAAAGTCTGGTCTTTGACAGATAATTGGCTTAATCTTTTTAAAGTTCCCTGTGTTACTAGCTGGTTTGAGCACCTGCTCCTGATATAGAGGATATTTATAAAGAAAAGCCAGTTTTTGTTTGCATTTCCAGGAACACAGACTCCATCTCACAAACACAACTATGCTGGTGGTTAACTCTTCATAATTAAATCTTTTTTCCGTTTTCCACCTGAAGTTGTTTTATCCCTGTTTTCAGTAACTGGATCTTATTCTGTCTTTGAATAGCCCTCTCTCAAATGCATTTGCTTGTTAACACCTGAAGCTATAGACTGCAGTGAAGTTCCCCAAGCCTTCTGTTTAATAGGCTGTATAGATTTGGAATTTTACAGCAAATGCTTTTTTTTTTCTTTTTCACTGGATTATTCTCCAGATGTTTCTCTAGATGTTTCCATCATCTTTCTGGGGTTGCAAGTGGCACAACGTCTCATTCCAGATCTCAGCAGTGTCTAAAATAGGTTGGTATGATGCTATTGTTCTAGTTTATCTATCCAACAATAGAGCTAGCCTCATTGGTCGCAGATTTGCAATGGGGGAAGCAATTCATGCATTGGCTAAAAGGAGCTTCCATTTTTGTTTTTAGTAATTTCTTGCCAGAAGAGTCCTCATTTATTTATGTATTCATATAAATATATGTATATATATATCACCAGCTAGTTCTGATGTCCTGAAGACACATACTAGAGGGTGGAGTTAAACCCATGACAACTTGTCCACTTTTAATCACCATGCCAAATAGCATCCCCCACCCAAGTGTTTCACCAAGGGCTTGGTGTTGCACCATCTTTTGGGTTTCAACATATCACTGTTAGGAAGCCAGGTAGTACAGATGAAAACACTGGCAGAAGCATTGAAGAACAGCTACAGTGCTGTTGTACAGTTATTCTCCACTGTATGAATTAAAGTGGCCAGTGAATTTCCTCTGTCATCTGTTTGCTGCTCTGAGACTTCCTCTCTGCAAGTTTAGAAAATGAGCAGGATTTTTAAAACAAGAAGCTGTAGCTCAGAGCAGGATATTGAAGCAGCTTTTACACATTAACTTGTTCTGTGGGGTCAGTGGCTGCTTCTTCTCATTATGGCAGTGCTGCAGCTTTCCTAGCTGTGATGTGTGGATGCAGTCCAGGCCTGGCCAGATCCAACTTTTCACTGAAGTAGTCACAGCCACTGTGTTTTATTCTTCAAAGTTGTCTTTGGCTTTCCTTGAAGTGTGAAAAAGGCTCTAACACTGCTGCTGCTGCTTCCTAGAAGAGGCTGTGCACATATGCATCCATGTTTTCCCTTCCAGCACACCCAACTGGCAATACAGGAGCAAAAGCAGCCCCACTCTGATCACCTTTGTAAACCCCCATTGGTACTGATGGGGGAATGTGACATTCTATGTACAAAGCAGATGACCATTAGGTACTGACCATCTTTTGGGTCATTAAAGGGGCAACTCAGTCATCAAAGCCAGCCATTCGTCAGGGGAAAAACATAATAAAAGCAAACTGAACATAGAAAGACAGAGCAGGTATAAGCAGCCACTGCAGACTTCCTGGCCCCATGCTGTGGGTCACAGCAAGGTTGACTTCCACCACACTTGGCATCTACATTTAACGTGTTTGCAATCACCAGAGCGGCTATGTTCCTTCTGACAGGCACCAATGGGAAAGCAGCCTCTTCTGGATAAAGCTTCTAAGAACTGCAAGTAACCTTTGCTGTTGAAATGGTGCTTAGGAGAATGGGTGGCGTGTGTCAGCTGAAGACGTAATGAGTGGTGTGATGCAGCTGCTGCACCTACGCTTCAGCAAAACAGTGCTGGTCATGTGTCTTGGCAAAGCTTCATTGAGGCTTTGCTGCGAGATGGCATTTCAGCTTTTGTGGCAGAGATAAAGCCAGCTCAGTTGTGAACACAGCAAAAGGCCACCTTGAGTGTAAATGCTAAAGAAATGCTAAGTATGTGTTCAAAAGAGCAGACAGACCCTCACCCCCAAAGGAAAACTCTTCAAGACATCTGACTGCCCATCCTCAACCTCAAAACCAAAAGTTAGCCTTTGCAACCTTGGACGCAGGACTGTAATGAGGCTGAGGCACACCAGTGCTTTCATCTCATTTTTGATGAAGGAGCTTTGAGCTGATGTGGAAGTCATTTGATCTGCCTGACCTTTTGAAGAATAATCACTAGCTTAGAATTTACAAGTTGTTAATAATTCATCTCAAGAGAAGGTGCTGCAACAGCAAGGAGACATCAGAGCAAGAGAGCATTGGGTTTGAAATGGGAAATGTGGCGTGCCAAGGGCAGAATTACTTTGGGTGCCATTGGAGAAAAGCAAACTGGATTAAGGAGGGCAAAATAAAAGGAGTCATCCTCTTCCACTTTCAGTTGATTTCTACAAGCCAATTTACTTTGAATCTTTTTAGGATCTGGCAATATTATGATCCATATTTAACCAAAATAAATTATTTTGGTTTCCAAGCTGATCTCATGGTATTTTCTAGTCAGCAGAGGAAATACTGAAAATCTTGTAAGACATCCTGTTCTCATAAAATGCCCAGCCCAATTTTGTAAATTCAGGAGGTTTTGGCTAGGCCAGATAAGCGTTGGAGAAGCATCTGAATATTCACTCAAGCTGAACCCACACTCCAGACTGTGGTGTGAGCAGTTTCCTGCACTTCAGAGTTTTTGATGCTTTGAAAAATTTTATTGACTGTGGAAGAATGAGGACAGTGAGGAAAAAAAAGCCTGTTGCCCCTCTGTAACTAGTCCACTGGATAAAGAGAAGCACATATGTTTGCCCCTAGGCTGGTGGATAGCATAAATTCAGCGTGGTTAATGTCCTCTCCCTGATGGCATGCAAATAAGGAGCCATGGAATTCTTTCAGGACCATAGACCTCCTGGGAAATAACAGGTACAAAGGCTGCTTGATCGTGATGGTTTAAGGTAAAAATTGCCTTGTAATTGCTGCCACTCTTGCATATATAAGACATGTCTGCCACAAGAAAAACATGTGTCCCCTTTTCAGTCTCAGTGCTTGTGTAGTTCCCATCACATAATACTTGATCACCTCCCAAGCAGTCAAAAATAACCCAAAAATAAATGTGAGAAAAAGAACACCACAGCCTTCCAGGATGGCTCTGACCTTGTGCTGGTATGGCCGAGGGTAGGACTGTGTATTCGTTCATTTCTGAATCAGTATTTTGACAAATTGCCCTTTCTCTCTATGGCTTACCCAGTGTGCTGACATATTGGTAGTCTTTCTGGTGTTAGGGCTGATACAGGACGCATGTCAAGCTGCTCAGTAATGCTCAGAGTCTCCACTTATTTTGGACCCACCCAGTGCAGAACGTTTCCCATCTAAGAACTATTACCATATGTTAAACAGTAATTAACCTGTGTTAATGATGCCTGGAGGTTTTCAAAGGAACCTTGAAGAAAAACAGGGGCTTTTTTCAGAAGCGGAAAGTGGCTGAGAGTATTCTTGCTGCATGGGAGGCTGCAGGAGATAGCAAGGCTTGATAGAGGTCACCGTCCAAGATGTGAGTTTTGTGCCCAGTCACTGGGGAAGGACATGCAGACATCCCACGGACAGTTATATAATGAGAAAGTCTCCTTCACACGACTGCTACAACACTGAAACCCCACATTTTCCCTTTGTTATAAAATTGTTTCTTTAGTATGAACCACACTGTGCTAACAGCATTCTTATGTTAACAAGTTCTTGACATTATAGCTCAGCCTTCACAAGTTTGAGGCATGGGGTTGTCCTCAGCATCCCCAGTCCTTGTCTTAGGAAACAGTGTGGGTGCCCATGGTAAAGCCATAAGCAAACACGGGACAAAGAACTTCAGGCAAATGTTTGTTGAGGTCTGCAATGCTTCCTTGGGTCAGCACACTTATCAAAGGGTCGGAAATTCTCTTCCAAAAAAGTTAGTCAGATTTTTCAAAGATTTTTTTTTTTTTTAATTTGCAGGAACCTAAAAATTTTCTGATAGAAGTGAAGTACGAACTCATATAAAGTGAATTTAAATCTAACGATATGCTGACAGATGTGCTTCTAAGAAGGTATCTTTCTAAGTATCCCTGAAAAAAATGTTTGAAGAAAATGCTATAGAAAGGAGAGTTTCCCAGGATCACCTCCTCTTCCAGAATATTATCTGTTTTCTTCAGTCTGAAACAGCCTTCTAGAGGATACACTCTACTCTTGTACTTACTTTTCCAAGCAACTTCTGCCCCCATTTTCAGCTCTAAATAACCAGTCCCAACATCAGATCCCAGCTTGTAACATTATCCATGTCTGTTGCTGTTATGCACTTTGAAGCACAAGCTGGCACACATAGTGAGTGCCTATGGACAATGCCAGTGCTGATGAGAAAACCAGACAATAAAAAAAGATAACATTACAAGAATAACACCTGACCTTGACATCTTAACAGCAACCAGCTAAGGAAATGCTGGAATTAAAGTTAGCTGTGGAGTTTCAGCTCTGTCCTCGGCTGTAAAATACCTTGTTTTTATTATGTCCCGCTCTTCAAGCTTTGCCCTAGATCAAGAATTATTGATTTGCTAATGCACTTTTTTTCTCATGGCACTCTGTCTTTATGGCCAAACTCTCAGATATAATTCATTTTTACAGCATCTCTCAGAGGTGAAGGAAATTAGTCCCTTTTTACTGAATGGCTCTGAGGGTTAATGTAAAGGATACATATTCACTTTGGTGTATGGGCTGAGGCTATGCATTTCACACACTAGAAGTGGCAGGCAAAAATGCTGACCCTGAGCTCCACAGCTAGTTCAAGAGAACCAGTTTCTCAGGTGAGAAGACCTCTCTGTCCTGTCCTGTCCTGTCCTCTCATCATCATTTCCCCCATCTTCCACAGCCACAATCCTCCTGCCTGCCACCACTGTCCCACCCTCCATCCCACGCTGCTGTTCCACATCCATGTGCCATTCCCAGTCACGTCATTCTGCTTGTCTTGTCGGGAGGATTCCTGAGTCTTCCCTTCCTACATCACTACCCACACATCTGGCTTTTGTCCATCCTGTGCTTGAATCCAGGAATTTTTCTCCTCCACGTTGTTTCACCCCAATGAATATCACTGAAAACACAAAAGAGGCAGACTCCTGGCTCTCTTTTCAGGTGTCTGGCCCTGTCGTAGGCTGTGAAAATCTGCAGCTGAAACTGCAAGTGAAGCCCTGCTTGACCTGAGGTTGCAACTTGCTCAGGGAGGATGAAAACTTCAGGGGTTCAATTGCTAAGACGAAAGGAATCTTGAAGTTATCCACTGAGCTTGTGTGAATTCAGCTTTTCAAAGGCATATAACATAGCCAAATTTGGGAAGACTTTCAGGAGGGCAAAAGGGATATCTCTGATGAAAGGCAACCCTCTAATAAGTTCTCGTGCCAAGGAAGAGGAGTGCCAGAGCTTTTCAAAGAAAAGGTCACAGTTGCTTTTTAACTTGGACAAAACAATGAATTTTTCCTTACCCTCATTATTGGAAACGGCTGAGTTTGTGGACATTTTCCAAAAGCTTCAGCCTGAGGCAGATACCTGGCATGGAAAATTTCATTCCAAATGGTTATAGTTTGGCAATGTTGTAAGCGCTTGGAAATAGGGTCTTACAGTGCAAGGGATCAAGTTTTCAGGGCAACATGAAAGGCCAAGCCACCAGCCCTACCTCTAGTCACAACCCAACACCTTGCTTCATCACCCTTTGTGTAAAACAGGCAGTGATGCACATTCAAGGCAGGGGCTGAAATTTCCCAGGTTTGTGTCCTGGCCAGAAGGGAATTACTGGGATCAATACTGAAGAAATGGGTTAAGATGAATGCTCCGTAATGTAAAGGGGTTTCCTAGCATAGAAAGTCTTCAGACAGCATGGTTCATAGAGCTCCTCTCCAAGCTCAGCTTGTCTGCATTTATCCTCTTCAAATGAACAGGGTTTTCAGTTTTCTGACAAACGTGTTAGCAACAGTTTATCCTGCATCGTCCTTTCTTCCAGCTAGCTCAAGTTGGTCTGTCTTTACCATTAACTCAACATCCGTTTTCTTCTTTTATTACACTACCATGACCACCCCTCTCTTGTCATGTTTTGGAGGAATGAATGCACAGACACTGGCAGTCCTCAAGCAAACTTAGAGGAGCTGACTTCTGATGCTGTGTAGCATGTGATTTTCCAGGGGTAGCCCACCAGCCCCCCCAGTGAATCTTTTTCTGAGTGCCAAGCACAGCCTCTGACTTTTTGGCTGCATTTCACACACTGCGGCAGAGACATGGGCCATATTCTGCAGGCACAGACCAATTCCTGGAAAAGGCAAAAGGAATCATGATGGCTAATGAGCTCCAACTGAGTTACAGATATTTCACATCCACCACATATGAATCAGAAGGCAGCATCTGCCCCTGGTGAGGCAGTTTGCAGCTCAGAGTGCCTCAGGACAAATGAACAATGGCAGAAACTTGGGCATCACATGCTGCTCTTGTGAGACCTGAGATGACTTTATCCTAGTTTTTCACCATGTTTGTACACTGTCCTCATTGAACACCACTGCACTGGATCCCCTTGGAAAGATGGGTGTCCTTTGCAGGAAGCCCAGCAAGTGGATGTTACAGCAGGGCACACTGCCTGTGTAATATTAGCTCTGTTTGCACAGGTGTTGGATGGCTTTAGAGCCTAGATCTTTGGATGATGTGAGCATCCAGGAGCTCTTCTGTGGCTCATGGAGTCTGCTGGGAGGCAAAGACTTTCAAAATAAAATCCTCTTTAAAATTTTGTGAGTAGCAGTCTTCATCTGCATTAAAAGGTTTTCATACTGCCTAAGTTATTTCACATACTCTTTCTGAATAGTGGCAGAGAAATAGCAAAGTTTGGACAGATAATCTCTTCCTTATTTTCAGATTATTGGGACATAAGATAGGCGACAAAGGCAGTGGGTACAGTTGTGCTGTTGCCGAAATCCAGGGCTAACAGGATTGCCTGAAGAATGAGCCTGGCTACTTGTTTTTCTAAAGGCGCTGGAAACTGCCACACACAGGAGCCCATCTCTGTGTGAAATTAATACTTGTATTTATTACTAGGAAGGTCAAAGGGAGAGGGAAGGTGGCTGAGAGCATGCAGATAGCAAGAAGGAAGAGGAAATATTTCCAGTACTGGTGGAAAGAGAGGCAATCACAGCAGCATCTGACTAAAATCAGAACTGCTTAAAATCAGAAGCAAGCAGAGAGGCAGGATGAATAAAACAAGAATAAACTGAAAGTATAATAAAACACAACTTGTGCAAGAGCACCAGCCTTTCATCTCATGCCTCCAGTGAAAACAAACCTGTTTTCCAGCAGAAGCAGTAATAACCAGAAGTTGTTTTAGGAAGGTCCGACCACCTCGGCGAGCATCACCCGGAGGCAGCCCAGCAGCTAGATGGCACCACTGGCTGCGCTATCGCCCTTCGCCTTTGCTCCCAGCGCTGCTCCACGAGAAGGCTTTCAGCTTGCCTGGCCCAGACGTTGTTTTTGCTAAAGGCTGTGGCTTTGGATTAAAAACGGAAGATGATAAATTTTACTCAGAAGATTCAGCAGGACTAAGATCCCGAGTGACCTGGTGGCGCAGCCTGAGAGCTCATCAGCGGGTCTGCGCTTCCAGTCTTCGCTGGGTAATTTCAGTGATCTTTGGACCACACGTGTTATCTAAAAGAGTTGTGAAGATGTATAAACAGACAATGCCATTGCAAAAAAATGTGGATTTTTTTCCCATATGGTACTACAAGGACAAAAAATTTGTGTTTGTCCGTCTGTCTGAAGGGGGTTAATTGCTGTTCTTTTTGCATCTTTATATCTCTGCTTAGCCGTTGCCATCCACTCTTCTTTCCACATCTCTACTACATCCATAGCAGAGTAACAGCAACAGCTCACAAACTCAGCTGGTGACCTTTCCAACCAGGCCAAAATCCTGCATTGGTCTACTGTGGTGGGAACAGTCATGAGACTGTGTGAAGTGTGTTACTGGTGAACATTTAAACACTGATTTCCAGTCAGGCATTATTTTAATCTCTAGGAGCTTCAGACCTGAGATGAGCTTTCCCAGGGTCAGGCTATTGCCTAGATCATGACTGTGAGTGACATGAATGTTTAACAAACTCCTTCTGTAACAATAAGATAACTGTGAGAAGCAAAGAGAGGATTCCGGTATTACACTGGGTTTGTAATCATCAGAAAAGCACAGTTTGCTGTGCTTTTTGCATTCCTTTCAAATATCTTCTGCAATTTGTTTCATTTACTTCCCCCCTGGTTCCCGCTCTCACTCCCTGAATGCTTTTTCTGTATGGAGCTACTAACAGAGCAAATTGTAGAGATCCACAAAGGACCAGGGAACTAAGTGTCCAGGTGCCATCTAGGCACCTTACTTGTGGGCATCTTACCCATCAGCTGTGTCTCACGGGTGATGAACCTTCAGGCCATCCTTTGCTCCATCATGTATGCAGGCTGTCTCCATCCTCCTGCGTGTCAAGCCCATGGGGCAGTTCTTGTTTATTGGTCCTCCTGAGCAGGGAAATGGCCTCCATCCTTGTGTCCATCCTCTGACTTCTCTCAGGGCTCTATGGCTGTCAGGGAGGTCCCTGACAGAGGTTGGTGAGGGTTTACTGGTGCCCTCAGAGCCCTGGCAGCTCTGCTGTCCACAGATCTTTGGAGTGGCTTCAAGGGCCTTAGGGATAATTATTTTTCTTAAATGTGGGACAGCTGCAGAAAGAACCCACATGGAGAAATCCTCAGAAAACAGCAACAACAAAAAAAACCCACCACAAAACCCCCAAAACTAACTCACAAATCCACAGCCCTTTGCTTTGCTTTTGGAACCTATTTCTTTCCAGTCTAACTTGAGAAATTCCAGCCATAGCGTGAGTATGAGCCGTGTCACAGAACCATCTGTGGTGTGCAACACGGTGTCACCCACCCATGACTTTTAGAGAAAGGAAGAAGAAATTAATTATGAGCTGAATGAAGCCAAAATGAGACCCCAATGGTCTCTGAGTCACAGTGTATTAAGTATTGTGAAACACGTAATATTTTCCCTCTCCTACAGCTCCATCTCCTGTGGAGAGTAAAAACCCTGTGGTACAAGCTACATGCACCGCATGGGAACATGCTGAGGGGTTCCCATCCTGCCACTTACCAGGCGATAATCCAAAATGCAAAACCACCGCTCTGAGAGTGGGCCAGGATTGCTACACAATGAAATAAAATACAACCAAGCTCCAACAGAGGAAGAATTTGGAAGCAATCTCTTCCAATTTCTTATTGTATTGGGTTTTCATGGCCAGGTTTTGCTAGTGAGGAGGCTATAGGGGTGGCTTCTGTGAGAAGCTGCCAGAAGCTTAGCCCATGTCTGATGGAGCCAATGCTGGCTGGCTCCAAGATGGACCCACCACTGGCCAAGTCATATGTAAGAAGTGGAGTAGGAAACCTGCCCAATAGGAACTACAGCCAGAGAGAATATGTGATGGAAATGTCCCTACAGACACCAAGGTCAGTGCAGAAGGAGGGCAGGAGGTGCTCCAGGCACTGGAGCAGAGATTCCCCTGCAGCCCATGGTGCAGCCCATGGTGCAGCCCATAGTGAGGCAGGCTGTGCCCTGCAGCTTATGGAGATCCAAGTGGAGCAGAGATCCACCTGCAGCCCTGGAGGACTTCACACTGGAGCAGGGAGATGGCCGAAGCAGGGATTGTGACCTCAGGGACAGTCCGTGCTGGAGCAGGGTCCTGGCAGGACCTATGGCCCCATGGAGAGAGGATCCCACACTGGAGTAGGCTTGGTGGTGGAACTCGTGACTCCACGGGGGACCCACACTGGAGCAGTCTGTTCCTGAAGGACTGCACCCTGTGGAAGAGACACCACACCAAAGCAGGGGAAGAGTGTGAGGAGTCCTCCCCTGAGGAGGAAGGAGCAGCAGCAGAGACAATGTGTGCTGAACTGACCACAGCCCCTGTTCACTGTCCTCCGGCACTGCTGCGAGGGAGGAGATAGAGAAAGCAGGAGTGAAGTTAAGCCTGGGAAGAGGGGAGAAGGTATGGAGAAGGTGTTTTAAAATTTGTGTTTAACTTCTCGTTATCCTGCTCTGATTTGGCTGGTGACAAATTGAACTAATTTCTCCACATCAAGTCTGCTTTGTCCATGATGATATCTGCTGAGTAATCTCTCCCTGTCCTCATCTCAACCCAGGAGCCTTTTGTCATACTTTTTTTCTGACCAGATGAGGGGGGGGAGTGACAGAGCAATTTGGTGAGCACCTGACGTCCACCCAGGGTCAACTTGCCACACTCATCTATTGAAAGATCTTCTTGGCAATGATCAACAGACTGAAATAACCTTCCTTCATTGCACCAACCCTGCTGTGAACAAGCCCAGACTCATCAGTTCCAGGCTGCAGACGAAAGGTCACTGCTGTGCTCTCTGCTCTGTGCGCAGTGCATCTGGATGAACACAGGGAGCTCAGGCAAGATGCTTTGCAACTGTGCCATCCCTTGCCAAGACTCTCTTGCTTTTCCCTGTGGTTTCCAGGCAAAATTTCTGCAAGTTCATGACCAGTTCTGAACTAGTAATGTTAAAAGGAAAAAGCAGAGTAAGCAGTTTACCTCATCTGGGGAAGTCAAACTATCTTTGCAGTGAGGTGTACTCCTTATGTTTTATTTGCTGTGGCTACCTCACCTTAGGAGGGAGCTGTGTAAGCTGGGGTGTGAAACCCAGAAAGAAGGCAACGTTCCCACATGCTTGTTGTCCCTCGCCTTGCTGCCCATGTGAGCAGTTCCTCCTTCCTAGCTTGCTCTGTCCTTCACTCTCACTCTTCCCTTCTAACACAACTCGTTCCCCTTCTGTCTCACAAACATCTCCATCAACATCTCGGCAGTTTAATGCAGCCCAGCTTCCTTCCTCGTCTGTTCCTCAACTCAACCATTCTTCCCACAAGGCCAATAAACTCTCCTATACAGGCCAAAAGAAGTCCCCTAATCTGAACTAAAATCCTTTCTTGATCCTGGCTAGAAGTGAACTCAAGCCCTCAGTTTAGCAGACCATCCTGTAGGGCTTTTCCAACACTGCCCATGGCTGCAGCCCCAGCAGGGGGTGTGCATGTGAGCTCTCCAAGATCATCACCCTGGCCCCTTGTCCTGCCAGCCCCGGCTGGGGACACCTGCCACCCAGTGACGTCCTGAGCTCAGTATGAGATCTTGTGGTTTGAGATGGAAAGCAAAACACAGCTTCTTACCAGAAATCCTGTGTGTCATGCTCTTATTACACATTTAAATCATAGGAAACTCATTTCACTGTCAGTTGGTAAAGTAAAAAATGTTCATTTTAAAATACGCAAAAGATGTGGATAGTTTTGCATGAGGATATGAAGTAAGCACTTTTTGAAAAGATGGGAGCTCTTTCTTCATCCTGTACCTTGACTCGTTACTTAACATTTCTGTTTGAAACCTCTATTTTTATAAACCAAGCTCTTGCAGTGTTAATATCTTATGCAGAGATACTTAAACCCTGGACTTCTTGCTTACTCTTTTAACTAGACCAGAGAGACACTGTGAACGATTCCTCGTGAAAAGGGGAACTCCCTGCTGCTGGCGGCTGCTCAAGCATTTACTACAAGGAGAAAAGGGTGCACATCTGTGCTGTGGTGGGGGCAGCAAGGACTCTTGCCAAGCCCCATTCTGCGTGCTTGGCCCTCCAACATTGCAGCTGTACCTCATACCAACGACACAACGCTCTCTGAGCACAGCAATGAGATGGTGCAAACTTGCCACAGCAGTCCTTAAGCGCTCTGAGATCCAAGATCCGCTGTTTTTCTCCAACAATTGCTGAAATAGATCCAAATATATTATGAGAAGTGATGTTGCATCAGTTTAAACAAATTGCTTTTAGGGTAAATGTTCATTTTCGTATTTAGTCTTGTTTGGAAAACATGTTTGTGCTCTTTTTTCATTTTTTTTTTAAAGTGTGGTCCAGTGTGAAAAATAGCTTTTTTGATTATTGAATGAAAAAGCTCTTAGTACCCGGGGGTAATTGTTTCCAATCCATTTAGGTCAGGGTTAACATTGAGTAATTCTTAGCTAGTCTTGTTAATGACTGTGATATGTAAAGAATTTCTGTTTCCAAACCAATACAAGCCAAAGTTTCTCCTAAGCAGCATCATAAAATCACTATGACGTCCCTCAGAGAAGAAAATGGATAAACATGCATATAGACTTTATTTGTTAAAAATCTTTGCCTCTCATCATGACTTTCTTTTCTTTTTTTTTTTTTTTATACTGGACTGAAAGGCAAACTCTCTTTTTGTCCAATCAGCCTGTGCAGAGATTCCCCCATTTTGAAAATGTAGTGAAAAAAAAAAAGCTATGTGAAGTTATCTTTGGGTATTAACTAAACCTCATTTATTGCCTCAAGAATGACCAGCCTGAGAAAGAACTTGCAGCTGTTTAACTTACAGTTCTGCTTTGCTCTGCCATTCTGACAACTCCATGAAATACTACCTCCTTTTCGTAGAGATGCCATTTATTGTTTGTTCAAATGACATTTTGCATCTCAGTCCTTTTTTTAGTTGCCACCAGTGATGATCATGTTAAAAAACTCAACAAAATGAAACTCTCCATCTGAGCAGTAATCCATCACCTTACTGAGATGCTTACTTTTTCCTCCACAGAATCACAGAATCATTGAACAGTTAGGGTTGGAAAGGACCTTAAGATCATCTAGTTCCAGCCCCCTGCCATGGGCAGGGATATCTCACGCTAAACTATGCCACCCAAGGCTCTGTCCAACCTGGTCTTGAACACAGACAGGGATGGAGCATTCACACCTTCCCTGGGCAGCCCATTCCAGTGCCTCACCACCCTCACAGTAAAGAACTTCTTCTTTATATCCAATCTAAACTTCCTCTGCTTAAGTTTGAACCCATCACCCCTTGTCCTATCACTACGGTCCCTAATGAAGAGTCCCTCCCCTGCATCCTTAGGGGCCCCCTTCAGATACTGGAAGGCTGCTATGAGGTCTCCACGCAGCCTTCTCTTCTCCAGGCTGAACAGCTTCAACTTTCTTGGCCTATCTACATACAGGAGGTACTCCAGTTCCCTGATCATCCTCGTGGCCTCCTCTGGACTTGTTCTAACAGTTCCATGTCCTTTTTATGTTGAGGACACCAGAACTGCACACAATACTCCAAGT
>WYDI02040991.1:0-74828 GCA_009867235.2 Psittacus erithacus
AAGAAAAGAAAAGAAAAGAAAAGAAAAGAAAAGAAAAGAAAAGAAAAGAAAAGAAAAGAAAAGGAAAGAAAAGAAAAGGAAAAAGAAAAAGGGAACTTAACCTTACTGAATATGTGAAAACAGGAGATTAAAATCAAAAGTCAAGGCAGGGTATGAGCATAATGCAAAACAATGGCATTCAGTGTCCTCAAACACACAAATAACTCATGGTGTCAGTTTTACTCCTACACTCACTTCAAAAACATGTAAAATTACTTCCGTCACTGTTGTCTAATAGTAACTGTTATGTAAATATGAAGTTAATCTGTTGCCTTAGCTTGAGTTAAACGTCTGAAATACTAAGTTATTAATTAAAACATACTCTAGGAAACACTGTCTTTATTGCAAGAAACACAGCTACATCCCTGATAAGTGCTTAAAAGAAATACCAGCAAGAAAAGAATAATAGCAACTGTCTGTACTTACTATATATCCACTTACACATCATTGCACTGTACACTGTATCTCAGGTTTATAGGTAACAGACACATCAGCTGTTTGACTCAAGCACAACAGATCGTTTTTATAGCACTGATTTGCAAATTTTGCTCACTGAATTGCATTGCTTCAGCCATTTGAAATGAATGCAATCACTACCAGTAATGGTTTCCTCCAACAACACTGTGCCCTCATTTAACAAAAAATCAAATTAGAAAACCATTCTAGATTCTATAAAATAAATCTGTCCTTTTATCAGAAGTAAAGTATTCCTGAGTCCCAAAGTTAGCTGCAGCTGAAAATCCCAAACTGAGAGTCAGAAGGACTTTTCCTTATCTCACTATTACATTGATTTCTGTATGCACAAAAATCGTTTTTTTGCATGCACAAAAGGCAAACATCGATTTTCACTAGTTCTGTAATGATCTGTGCTGTTGCTTCTTCTGTGAGCTAATAACTTCCTTCTTTTTATTGCTTAAATCACTTCCTCACATACTGTTGTATTTGTTATATACACCTACTATTATTCCAGCTGTGTTTGCCAGTTTTAGATAGAATATTTTGTACTAATGAAAGAGAACATATTTTAGGACTATATATTTTACGGCTCAAAATTTGTTTTGATTTCGGGGGGGTAGGGGGAGGAATATAAGAAAAGTTTCACCTCAATTCTTTTATCCCTGTTTTATGCTTTCAGCCAAAAATCTGTGTCAGAAAGAATTATATGAATCAGTTATTAAGAACTGAACAAAGCTTAACACTTCATATTTCACGTGTCTAGTCTCCTTTAAGGTTTGAGTTTGAACAAGTAGCTCTAGTTAAAAAGAAAATCGCAGCCATTGTCAGTGCTACATCAATAGCACTTTTCAGTCACATTATGAGCTAAAACCCAAGCACTCTGAGAACCAAATTACTGTGTTTCTGTTGTATGTACATGCAGGTATGTAGCTCTAAAATTTGTGCTAATTAAAACATACACACAAAATTTGATAGTACTGGTAGACTTTCCTAGAGATAGTGCAAAGAACTATAGCTAAATATCTGACATGCTTCATCTATCTTAATGTAGCACCTTCAGGCCTGGCAGTTGTCTAACAGCTCCTCCAAAGGAGGAGTAAAAAGCAAAATGAGCTGTTTGCAGCCATTTGTGGCTGCTTATAAACAGCAGTGACTTGCATACCCATCCTCTCAGAAACATGTTTTGCAACAGTGACACGCACACCTGGGCCTCAGGGTCCAGCTTGGCAATCCTTGCCCAGGAATAAACAACAGCACTCTCCAGGTACCCTCCAGGTACCACCCCAGGACAGGGCAGAGGCAGCAGTAATCTGTCCACACACCACCCTGTGTCTCCTTTCATGCATTACCTTCCTGGCTCCCAGTCTCAGCAAAACAAATGCTCTGCAGAAGTGAACAAAGCTTCTTTGCAGGCTGATTACATTATCCTCTATGCCCACAGCTAGGATCCCACATGTCAACTGTGTTTTGCAAGAATAATGAGTATTGACAGATCCTAATAAGAGGCAGAAATCTCCCAGAAGTCCAGCCCTATCTCCTGGGACCACTCCTATCAGGATCAATAACAGCTCAGAAAACAGCTGAGATGGCATTACATTGACACAGGTGCTCCTAAATCATAGACCAATACAGCTCTTGCCTAATCACTATAAAATAAATAAATAACAGCAGTGGTATTTCTTCCTGAGAGCAAAAAGCACAGGCATTTGTTACTCAGTTGAAAAACCCCTTGAAGCTACCATTTAAGTCTTCATATTGACTTTTCTACCTATAAAATATGACAAATATCTTTGCATCATCAGGAGCTATATGTAGCACGATGCCAGCTGCCGGCTGTTACAAAAGATACATTATCACAAATCTAGTGGAATACTGCTGTTGCTGAAAAGAACAAGTATAGGATTGGAGAGAGTTTAAAAGTAGGGGAAAAAAATGCTCTTTGACAAAAGTCAAAGGGAACACAGAGAGGTACAGCAGATTTAGATGTGGCCTCCAAAAGTCTTTAAGTACTGCTTTTCCTCTACCTGCTTCACATTGTGTAGCTGTTAATGGCACAGCACACAGCAGAACTGCAGCACTATAAACCTGACTGCAATCCCAGTGAATGTAAGGATCCACAAAGAGCTATATCAGAACAAAGTCCTTGTAACACAGGGCAGTGCCAAAAACAAAGATTCATAAAGAAAAAGCAAAAAACCCTCAGCAACAGTAACATAGAAAGCATGTGGTACCTGGAGAATCAGATGACCTTCTTTAAAAAAGGGGCTAAAAAAAAGAAGCCCAAACCTGTAACTCATATTCAGGTATGTTTCTAGCATGCTGGTGGCCTAGATAAAAGCAAGGCTGTTTATCGCTTAATACACTGAAGATGCAGTCCCCATGAATTGCCTTTACAAGCCAATTAGGAAAGTAACACCACCATGACACAGTAATTTTGTGTGCCACGGAACAAACTTTATCATATAAGGAGAATTTGTGTTCTAAATGAAAACAAAAATGACACCAGCTGCATCTCTCGATGAAAGACTCAATTATGGTGTAGAAAGAACTACCTGTTCTAGGAAACTTGATTCAAATTTAGCATATTCCAAATAGTTTGATTATCTGGATGACAGCCTCTGACTAATTCAGCATTAATTCAGCTTATTTATTTTCAGTAACATATCTCCTAATCTATGTCTGTATCAGAGAACAGTTGGGCCAGTAGTCATTCTGCACCCCAAAAATGCAGGGGTTTAGAACTTTTCCTTAAGCAGACCAAATCAAGGTAACCTTGTGCTCTATAACTAAGCTGTGGAGAAGCCACCACATTCATTTATATACTTTTTCAGTCATAAATTCTTGTTCTTGTCCATGAAAACTACTAAACAGTATTCTGGTATTTTGAAGGAAGTAAGGTTAGATGGGTGTTATCATCACCAGTATCCGTTAGTTTTTTGAACCAAAGGAGGTTTCAGACTCTTCGCAATAGTAGTAGTTATATTCCATGCCAGTGCCTATGTAATTTTGCTTCTTGAATTTTTTACACCTCCGTACTACTAAAGCAATCTAAAAAAATCAAGAGAAATCACAGCAGCATAATGGATTACTTCAAATAAGTCTTGATCCACTTGTGGTACCTGAAGAAAATTAACAGATTGGTGTGCCAGGTTTGTATGCCGATGAAACTTTTGACTAAACATGAACTTACGCTATTTATCTGTTACTGCATGCATCCAAAATTCAAGTAGCTTCTTAACACATTACTGTTTTGTTCTGAAACATTATGACCAACTTATAAAAAAGTCAAACACATTTTATTTTTTGGTCTTGTGGAGGTTTTTTAAGTTTTGAAGTCTAACCACCTGTCAGATTGTTTCCTAGTCTCTCTAATACTTCTAAAATATACTTTATGGCCCAAAGGTTGCGCCCTACTGCACATTGTGTCATATTTAACTGCTTTCAAGAAGAATTTATACGCATTAAAACTATTTCTATTTTTTGCTGGAAAGTAAGTAAGAGGGGAATGAAGAAGTGATGCACATTACAAGCTTAAACCGAAACTTCTTATGAAGGTATAATTTAGAATGTAATAAAAAGTTTCATTAAAGTTTACAGAGTAAGTTCCTTCAGATAATATAAACTTCTGTTATTACTGCTTCACACTACACTAATAGAACTCTTGGGACTTGGCTTCTTATGTGTGGCAAAATTCATTTTATTGACAATTAATGGTTATGCATTTAAATTGCATCCACAACCTAAGTGAAATATTTCTCTGCTCTTAACACAGCTTATCAAAATTGTTTTCCTCTGGTTTCCTAACTTTTCTCCCCTCTCAATAGCATGAAATATTGTATTAGTGATAGGATTATTATGCCATTTCTGAACTGTCATCTGGCCATCATGCCTGAACATTATTTGCTTGTTACAGTGAAAAGCAACTCAAACTAAAATGCACACAGCTCAGCATAGAGCAAAGCTACTGAAAGGCTGGAAGAAAATACGAACTATCCCTAAACACACACAGGTAAATCAAAATAGAACTTTATTCTTAAAACAATTTGCTAAACTAATTAGGAGTTGTTATTGTTGTCCCTCACTTTATAAATATATCACCTCTCAAGAATATCAAAGCTATTCAGACCTCACAGTGAAACTAATACCAGGAAAACTGAAAAGTAAATCATAGTAAGAAGTGTGTTTTTTTTTCAGATTGTTAGCAGTTCAACTACTTGTGAGTCCTTTTACATGGTATCTCATTATCTGTGATAACATTACATTGTTTCAATATTCTGTTCAATAAACACCGAATGGAGTTTTCGAAAGTATTCACTCTTATCTGGGTTTTGCTCCAGCTGAATTTAGTGTGAGTTCTGTGCTAAAATGCTCATTTTAATGCTTGGGCCACTGAAGCTGCTGAAGGAGGTTAGGTGCTGCCTACATTTTAGACATAAAACTGTGTTGCTGTTTCCTAAGATTTCATGTTGGAACAGAGTCCACATGTTACTTTTCTCCAAGCTCTACTGGAGATCAAACAAAGACTATTGCATGCAGTGTTTCCTGACAAATAATTTAGACTAGATATTTTTGTTTCATTTTGTTTCCTCAAAGATAAAAATGAAGTTACAAACTTCAGTGTGAAAAAGGACAACCCTGAAGATCTGTGTGTTCAATCTCAAATTTAAAACATTGAGAGAAAGCACTTTTCTGTGCTCATTTTTAGCTTTGCACACTCAAATAAAACACAGATTTGCACACTCTACTACAACACTAACACTGGGCAACAAACCAGGAAAACAGCCAACAGAAACTGGTGAAAAAAGCAAAGAAATAAAGAAAAGAAATGGACAAAATAGTAATGGAAGGATCTTTTATGTGCTGCTAACTGGATTTAATTTCTATAATAATTTTTAGTTTCCTTTCTACATTCTTTTCTTTGTCACCATTCAAAATAAAGCTGTAGCTGTATTTTATAAGGAAGAATCAGGATGATAAACTTGGGGATTCATATTAGTGCTGTAACTATCTCATTGCAGATCTCCAGAGCACTAGGTTTTGTTTACCAACTGTCACTGAATTCAACAGCTTCTCTGTCATGCAAAAACGACTCCTTTTAAAAAGGAGTGTATAAATATTGCCTTGAATTATACATGTAAAGTCCATGTCATGATGATATGATGACAGCTATCAATTACAGTGGTAGATTTTTTTTCCTGAAATATCACACAAATCAAGCAACTTCACCTTAGAGTAAATTTAGCCTCCTATACATTCATATATGCATAGTATTCCTTAAAGTTGGTCTAAAACCCAAATGAAGTAGAGCAGATTTTCACTCACAGCTTTCAGAATTTAGGAAAAAACACTGTTAAACCTTGTTACATGTTAAAGATGAAAAACACACGTGGAAGAGGGTATATCCAATGACTCACAGGAAGACAGCCTTACCTCCACAATAAACAATGCCAACACTGTCACATACCTTCTTTTTTTTTGCTAATTGCTGTGGGGGCATTACGAATAACCTCTCAAGGGAGACTAGATGCTGCACAGTCCTTGTTTTAACAATTAGCTGTGATTCCTTCAGTATAGAACAGAAATTTCCAACTGGAATAAAGCAAGCTGTCTGTATGTAGGGCATGCTTACGAAAACTTAGGGACACAAGATGAAAAGAAAAAACAAACCAAAACAGAACAATATCTTGGACTGTGATGACAGTGTTTTAGGACACTAAAATGGTGGGAGAGAAAGAGGAGGGAGGGGATAGAAGAATGGGGGATGAGCCTTGCAGACTAGGAGGCCAAAAGAAATACGATAGGAGACTGAGCTACTTTTTGGAGCATAAGGTAACTTTCCTTTCTGATAGGTAAGTCCACCACTAGCCCACATGCAAAACTGAGAGACAAAATTGTATTATGCACACAATCAGCAACAATCTGCTATTACTCTGTACAAGCCAGTGCTATGTAATTACAGTTGTACTTATTTACAAGCAGACATAAACAAATTTTCTTTGAAAACTCTATCCAGTGAGTCACACGCTAAGCATCCTTAGAAGCTATCTCAGCTTCTGAAGCATCCCCAGTTACTAAATTCATCCTTTAAGGCTCCTAGAACAGAGGTGACATCTGTGGGAAATCTTCCAACACAACCAAATTCTCATGGCACTTCAAGATGTTACTGACCATGGAAAAGGACTCCTCACTGAAAGAACCAGCCAATTCTTGATTATAGTCTTCTCAGTCTGAGTTCCACAGTGCTCAGTTAACTGGGCTGAACTTACGGTAAAGTAAGCAATCAAAGCATACTTTTAGATTACTATTTCTTTGTATTTCTAAATGTGAAGTACGCAAGGGACTCCAAATATCCTCTATCAACCATACTTAACTAGTTTGAGCATGCACACCACCTGAAGAAATATTCTCTAGAAAACACACCAAATACTGACTGAAATTCATCAAGCTTGTGAAATCAGACCTAACACTCAGAACTATACAGTTCTTAGTAGAAATTAAGGCAGACCCTTACTACCTTTTCAGATTCAGGCTGCTACGATTCCTAAATGACAACACCCACATTTCCTACTTTTTGAATTAACTTGTATTTTCTATAATGAAAACTCCAAACCTTTTTATTGTTACCAGACTTGCTGAAATGGGACTTGCTGAATTCCTTTTTCAATTCTGACAGCTGGATTAAGTGTTGCAGTCCAAATGGCAATACATGCAAGGTAAAGGAGATATCAGTCAGTAATTATTTGACTGCATTATCTCTTAATGGCCAAGAGTTATAAACTATGTAAAACTGTCATCATGCAAGTGTTGGACTAGAAAAGGGGTTTTGGTTAGAAAGGTTATAGACCCTGCTTAAGTTGACTGCTCTGAATCAGAAGCAGTTCTGTCTAGATTACGATGACAAAAGTTTGCCTAACTCACACTTAGAAACCTCCAGTGAGATGATTCATGGGTTTTTAGCTTTTTCCAGTGCCTCAAATACTTAAAAGATTTTTTCCTGACATTGTTTCCGCTGATAATTAAACTAATTATCTCTTGTCCTATCCTTGCGAATATAAAAAGAATTATTTCCTTGTTCCTCTACAGTACAGATTAATGTAATCCAGTTCCCTCAACATCAGAACCATGCTAAATCAAAAATACAGCATACTTAAAAAGTTTTCTTCTTACCACTAGGTGAGCTACACTATTAAAGAGAGCAAGAAGACTGATTTCACACAGTAACTTCCTGATAAATTTGTATGGACTGTTTCTTACTATATTCTTTGTATAATCATAAAATGAATATATTTTAAAGTAATTTATCTATGATACCTAGAAAGACAGTGTTTGCTAGATTCTACCACCTCCTCCCATTCTATCCTGTCCCTCCAAGCTAGATACAATGTTTGCTTGGCTTTGGGCTTTCGGGTTTTACCTTATCCCTTAAAGCTTTAAGATCCTTTGGCACATTAGAGACCAGTCACAGAAAGCACTTCTGATCAAATACATTTAACTAGTCTAAAAATCCACTAGCTTTGAGTGAGTCTTCTTCTGACGCACTCTCCAGTGAGTCCAATTAGGTTCAGATTAGTTCTGGACCATTTTGGCCTTCTCAATGCCATACACTGCACCTCATCCTGTTAAAGATGGACCTATTGGCTCATTTTCCCTTCTCTTTTGTTGTGTTGGTTCAAGCTCTTCTTGCCACCTTTCATGTTTCTCAGAATAACATTTAGAGCTCTATCTTTTCCAAATTATGGGCTTCAGTTACTCCTTCACACCCATCCTTAGTCCCATATCCTTGTTTCCATTTGTTCTACAATTAGCATGACTAATAGTCAAAGCAGTTTTTTATTTTATTTTCATGATAATTTGTCTGGTTTTCCCTTAATCTTGTATCTCTTAACACTGTCTGCTCTCCTGAGGGAAACAGCCCATTTGTTTTCATTCCATCTTTTGTGACCACCTTTCCCTAACAGCAGCCTCCAAACTCAGGTTTTCCCTGACTCCATCAACCTACAACTCCAATTTATGCACAGAAAGAATGGGCCTGAAAAGATTTTAGGGTGTTTATCTGGGATATTGTTTTGTTTGGACACGGTTTTACTGCTTTACAAATCTCTGTTGACACCTGGTACCAGACACAACTCCACTGAAATTTATGTGGCTCCGCTTGCTGTGTACCACTTACAAGTCTGTCATGATCATAAACAGTCACTGAATTATCAAAACCTATGGAAGACTAACTTGTACTGGAAATATTACTCCCTCCTAAAAAAAAAAAATTCTTCTATGTTGTTTGAAAACACTTTTTTCTTTCTATTTAACATAAACCTTTTATCTTGTAAATAACTGCACTTAAATTAGAAGCACAGAATATAGATAATACATCTTTGTTACAAAGTCTTTGTGATGAAGAAAATATTAAAGAAAAAATCCTGTTCTTTCAAATTTTTCTGTCTCACCCTGTAGCATAATTAAAAAATACTGAAGTCCTTTATTTACCTTATTAGCATGTGTCACATTAAAATGGAAGTACTAAAAGAAATGAACCCAAACTTTATGCTACCAGCAATTCTTAAAATATTCTACTAAGATTTTAATGCTCTGAAGCAGACCTTCAAACACCATGAATATATGATGAAGCTTTTTTTCCAAAGGATTTACCTTATGAAAATATTTAATGTGACTGATTTCATTTCTATATAAATGAAGGTTAATCTGGAAGCACACTTAAGAAAGAAATAGAATGGAAAAGAGGTTTCAAGTCTTCAAAATGAATGTATTTATAGTTCTATTGATCTTTAAGAATTACTTCTCTTCCAGTTGATAACTTTGTAGTTAATACAAGAGAATTATTGTTGAAGGATATAAGTTAAGTTACAAGCAAGCTTTCAAGACACAAGAGCACATTCTAATCAAATTAGGAGAACTGACAGCAGACAGAAAACAAATGTGAATAATGAAAATACTGTGGCAATGTCACTTAACTCTTAATTAAGGATCAATGGAAGACCAAATACACTTTCTCATGTAAAAAAACCCAAACAGTAGAACAAAAATCACAAAAGTGAATTTCAAAACCTCCTGTCAACAAAAAGTCCTCCAAAAATCTATGGGTTTTTTTGCAAATGGAGAAGTAACACAGCTCCCTGAATGCAGTAAGTCATAGCAGCAGTACGTAAAGAGCAAGGAAGAAACAAAGGAAAAGCTTCATTAGATATTAATAAGGCTTCTATTTATACTATAGATAGCATTCAAGTTTACATAAGAAACCTGTACTCTGTAGTTTAAAGTCACAAATTACCTTTCGGCTCTCAGCAGTAGAGAGTATGATATATATTTATTCACAGGTTTTCACATCATTTGCCTCCAATAATAGATCTGATTCTGTATCCTTTTACTCATGTGGGTCTTTCTTATTTCAAAATAATCTCTGCAGCGATTTCTATTTTGGATATATGGGGTTTCAGGTGCACTTGTCTGCTTCCTACCTCCCCCTGGTAATTGTCCTGATGAGCCACTATTAAGGTAGCCAGCATCATATTATGCACTACTGGCTAGATGGTACAGTATATCCTGATGCGTTCCCTTTGAAAAGACTCTCTCTTTTCCCTGACAACTGGTACAGAAGTCTTCTTTTGAACAGCAATGCAAATATTATAGCTAATGGAAAAAGAGAAAAACCTCATGAAAATACCTTTGGAGTTTGCAAACTCTATGCATATGCATTTAGCTAATTCTATCACAGAATGACGCGCTTATCTTTGGCTCTGCCATTCTAAGGGCTACACAGAGTGAAAACTATAGCCACATTCATTTACCTGACATCTTTCAGGAAATGAAGCAGTAGTTTTAATGAATAAAAATACAAAATTGGATGGTAGAATCTTTTGCACATGCACTTTTTTCTTGGAAAATCATTTGCAGCTGGATTTTGCATAAACTAGTTGCTTAATACTCAACAGTGCTGACCCCCTCGGGCATACAATTTGCAGCGTAATTCTCCATTGCACTAAGCACCTGCAATTTTAACTGCAGTAATACTGCAAGATGTATTCATCCCCATGTTTTCTTCACAATAAAAGGCTGTTAATTAGGCTGTAATGTTGACACTTTTTCTGACAAGCGTAGGTGATGTTTCTCGTTTTATTACCTTTTTAGCAATTTGTTAAGCAAGTTAGGGACAAAAGAAGAAAGCACACAAATAAACCAGGTCATATACTCCTCATTGCTCCTTTATACTTGTATGGGGTTTGGGTTTTTTCTAGCAAAAGTCATAAATTGGCCTTGAATTTCTTAATAGTGGCATGACTAGCAGGCCTTTTTTTAGCCAAATGTTCATTCTGCCTTCCAGATGACTAATTTTCAATTTTAAATCCACAAAACACCTGAAGCTTCTGGTCTTTGAAGTGAAAAGGGTGATGGGTGCAAAATATATTTCCATGTATTATATTCTCTGGCATGCAGAGTTTGAAAATACAGAACAGATTATAAGGGGTTTCAATAAAAAATGTTGAGAAGCATTCTTGAATCCCAAAGTAAATCCAGTTGTATAATATGCTCACATTGTGAGCTACACTTAGGAAGAGCATTCAGGAAGCTGTATTAAGGTCCTCAGGCCTAGAAGTTCTGACAAGTGAGAAGACAGGTGTCCTGGTTTCAGCTGTAACAGTTATTTTAGTCCTTCATAGTAGCTGGTGCAGTGCTGTGTTTTTGACTTCAGTCTGAGAACAACGCTGATAACACTAATGTTTTTAGTTGCTGCTGAGTAATGTTTACTCCTACCAAGGACTTTTCAGTCTCATGCTCTGCCAGTGAGAAGGGGCACAAGAAGCCAGAAGGAAGCAGGGACAGGACACTTGACCCAAACTAGCCAAAGAGGCATTCCATACCACAGCACATCATGCCTGGTATATAAATTGGGGAAAGTTACCCAGAAAGCCCAGATCGCTGCTCAGGTCAGGCTGGGTATTGGTCGGCAGGTGATGAGCAATTGTATTGTCCATCCCTTGTGTTTATTTGGGCTTATTTTCCCTTCCCATTTTAGTTTTATATTCTCTCCCCTTGTTATCTCCCTTATCATTATTACTATTGGTGGTAGCAGTAGTACTTTCATGTTATACCTTAGTTATTGAACTGTTCTTATCTCAAATCGTGGGGCTTACATTCTTTTGATTCTCCTCCCCATTCTACCTGGAGAGACAGGGAAAGGACGGATGAGTGAATGGCTGCATGGTGCTGAGTTACTGGCTGGGCTTAAACCATGACAACAGGTCTTTTTAAATGTCACACTAACAGCTAGCTTGAGGTGTTGCACAATTTTATTTGTCAGCATCTTAAAAAAGAATAGCAGTTTAATGCAAAGGTAATATTTTTGTGTAAAATTAGCTTTATTGCACAATATGGATATAAACCTTTTATTTTTTAATAAAGAAATGAAAACAAAGGAGTACTTTCAGTTTTAACCCAAGATCTTTCATTTTTATAGTACTTTTAAGATTAAAGAAAAACCACTATGTACTTCTCGTCAAAAAGAAAGAACCTTGCTCAATTTTACTGACATAATGCCTTTCAAGTATAAAACTTTGCAAGTGATATTATTTAATTAAGAATATAGCTGTTTTCCTAAGGGTTATTTACTTTTCAAATCACCTATCATGCTATTAAAAAGTAGGGACCCAATCTAATAGCAGCATTAAGACGACTGTGGCCTGGACTGCTTATCATTTCAACATATTTCACATAAATGTTATCCATAAAATATGGATTTTATATTTTTTAACTATGGGATTTTGAAATAATTATGGATTGTTCAATTTGTATACTTAATCTGATATCTGAAATTATTACTTATGTTTGCTCTTTTCAATATAACTTTTATTTTACTCTTCTCCACTGCAGAATTTAAACCTAGAAGACAATAGAGGCATATTTAGCAGAACTTTTCCAAGAAGCAGTAAAACATATTAAAAGCTGTAGCTGTTCCTGGTGTTGCTGTTTTGTCTTACTCTGTAGCACAGTTAGGTGGTTTCCATGGTCAGGACCAAATGAGCCAGATCAGGTTGTGAAAGTAAAGTTTTACCGGGGTAGTGATAAGGCAACTCTACCTAAAATTCCCCTGAGAGAAATTACATCTTAGTGCCAGTATTCAGATAATCCAGTTAGCCAACAAAACAGGCCTGAGGTAAGAAACAGTTACTAGAAACAGGGGGAAAAAGACAAAAAAGGAGAATCAAAAGAGCTCATTTTAGATAGGTGCTTTGAACATGGGGGTTTAGCCCATGGCAAACAAACTGCATGGAGAAAACATACTTAGTTTTTTCACTGTTCTGACACTGTGTTCATAGTTTTCTTAAAGTGATAAAAAGACAGTACTTTTACATAATCTACTTAAGAGACGTTTCTGGAGATAGCATGTGGATAAGCTATGTGATTTTTGTCACAGTTTAGTGGCAGAAATTAGGATATTCCATACTGCAATCTACATACAGGCTTGCTGCAAAAATAATTTAAAAGTTTTGTTAAATTCATCCTACCCTAAAGTTATCTGAAATAATTTGAGTTTATATCAATCATTTTAGTAGACGTTTTCCAGGTGATAGAAGGCTTTGTGACTACATTCAAACCACATGCTATGGCACTAATGATAAATTTATTACGACTTCTATATTCGAGAAAACAATGAGAATTTCAGGTACCTGCTTTCTAACCCTGTCAGGGTCTGGCTTAAAAACAGCCCAGAGAAAGAACTAGGGGCTCTGTGCAGACCAGCTTCTACCGCTACATGTTCACACAATTCAAGTCTTTGCTATATACTTAACACTTGACATTTACTTCTGTTATCATGGTCAATTAAGCTCTTGTCAGTTGAAGAGCTTCCTGAATTTTAATTTTTACATTTTTTTTTAAAGGAAGACAAGAAAACTTCCTGGAATTCTTGCACAGCACACATGAGAGTTACAAAGCTACACTTATTCCTGCATGTCAAGTTCTTTGGGTCCCCAGGTGGAAACTGTTCACAAAATAAAAAGTTCCTGTCACCATATTATGGGTGTTTGTTGGCACTGCTTATGCTCTGGTTTCACAAAGCTTTTCTCAAGGAAGCAGCAGAGTTCTCCTCTCACTGAGACTACTCAAAAGTATGAAATTGCTGATACGTGTGAGAAATCCTTGGCGTACTCTTTTATTAGCATAACATAAGATTACAATTTTAACAACCTGTCCTACAAAAACCTGCCTTCCTGTCAGTGTTTCAACGCTGATGTTTAGAATGTACATGGCAAGAGAAAATAAGCTAATGAACACATTTCCTTATTTCTATGTTTACTTGTTTTACTTATTCATGCTACAGAATAAACAAATTAGTCTTTTGATGCATATAGCTGGCTTTGTTTTTATACAATTGGAAGTAGTTATTTACTTCAGAATATAATAACAATGTATCACCTTAATAAGGGCTTATCCAGAAGAACTTGCTTTCCAGGTCACTCCAATCACAGAGTGATACCATTTGACATTAACAGAAAGATACTACTAACAATATGAAGCATGAGCTAGAGAACTTCATGCTGTTTACCAGTGAGAGGAACTGAGTTGGAAACCTTCAGAAAAAGCAGCAGGCCATGAACTGCCAAATAAAATTCCTCCTCCTATCCAGAGATAACGGAAAAGAGTACAGCCCTACTTTAACAAATAGGATGTGACAAAAAAGAGACAAAATAGATGTGGGCATTTTTCAACATTTGTTGCTTTACCAAATGGAACAATGTGAAGAAAAAATGTTGTTTAATCTTTTTCTGAGATAAAAACTATCACATACACACAAACATATTTACTGAATTTCTGAAGTCCTTTTCTTCTACAAAAATACCACCAAGTCTGACTAGAAATTACCAACAGATGGTAAGAACTCGGAAGGCAAAACAATTATCTCATTTTCTCTGATTTGTTATAAAGTTACTGTTACATACCTTTGAATGCAATCCTGGACTTGAATTTGCAAAACACACAGGTTCAGTTCTTGTAAAAATGGATAATAATTTAGATTATTCAGGTTGTGTTAACAAAGAATAGGTTCATTCTCAAGATAGTTTTGTGGGGTTTAGTTTTTTTTACTTTAATGTCTGTGATTAAATTACATCTTTATGTGTAACTTACACTACTTTTATTTGTGTACGCTAACACACCCCTTAATGCACATAAGCAACAGGAGCATTATTAAAAGAGTTGTTATTCATGTCGTTACTTTCTCGTGATTTTCTAGAGTTTTGACTAAATTTCCAGGAAGATTTCAGCATTCTCCCCAAGCCTAAATAAGAACACAATTCACGATCTTGAAATTTTTGTTGAGCAATTATTTCTGGGAATTTTTACCTGGATAATTTCAAAGCTTTTCTTTTGAAATATTTTTATTTTTTTATTCAATATCTTAAATAAAAATATTTCAATTTTCACAAGTTGTCATTTTCTAATGACAAGATTTTCTAATACTTAGCTAATTTTGCAATACTCTGGTTAAATTCTGTTAATGTAGACAACAGACAATATTTGTTACAATAAGTAAAGTTTTCCATTTTACATTGTGTTAAGTCCAATGAGATGTTTTAAAACTCCCTTCTTTTGCTTAGTCAGGTGATGTTTGAGCACAATTAACTCTCCGCTGCTCCCATTAACATTCAGGAACTAGTGTCATGAACAGCTACAGTATCACAACTGTTATTCATTATTCTTTTATTCAATAATGTCATAAGTTAACAGCTACCCTCATGGACTTCTGTGACTTTCCAGTAAAACAACCCATCATTTTCTTCACATTTCCATGACTAATGTTTCATTCCACAAATCTGTCCAAGAAATTTCCATCACTCACACAGAAATATGTCTACTGAAGTCATGAGGATAACAAGGTTACAGTGTATTTATTTTTAAGACCAGGACTGCAGAACTGCATGCTACATTTCTGAGTTTGGTGTGTCTACAGATGAATGATACTGAACAAGCCTCTTCACAGCTAACAAAATCTGTGATCTGAGAGAATAAAAGGACATTTTTTGTGAACTCTGCACACTGCCTGCATCTGATATGGTCAGTGCCCCCACATTTCTTATCAGGGTAATTCCAACAATTTCATGTCAGGCTATTTTTACCTTGAGTAGTTTCAGGCAAACTTTACTAGTGAGACTATTCAGATGATTGGCAGAGTTTGAGGTGAACCTACAATGATTTACATGTCAATCACCTAATCCTAATCCTTTCTTCTGCCTCCTCCTTTCTCAGTGCCATACCTGTACATCCAAAGCTGTGAGTTGGACACAGTAGTTTAGACACTATCTGACTATTCCTCACATGCCATCTATAGACCAGTCACCGCTATACAATAATTTTTGAAAATCAAAAATCACCTGATCTATCTTCTCCTCTAATAACGTGAATTGAAAGAAAGTGGCTTTCACAGTTTTCAGTAGAATAGCACAGGGTAGGATGCTGTCAGCTGTCAAAGATGCAATGAAATTTCAGTAACTATTACAAGGAAATATCAATTTTATCTCTTATTCTGTTTTCAAAGGCTATTCTTCAGCCACCTTCAGTGCTCAAATGGATGATAAATGAGTGATAGAATTGCTTCAGCTGATGCTTCTGAAGTTGTCACTTTCAATGCCTGAAAGGCTGATTCCTTCATCTCCTTTGCTGGTGCCAACAGATACTCAAAAATGAAGAGACAAGGGCACATTCCTGATCTTCAAATGTCAACAAGAGAATAGTCAACTCAGTCCCCCTTACAAACATAAGTGTTGAAAAAGAATATTAAATGCTGCCTCCTGCTATCTTACCCTAAGCCTTAAAGAAAGTTGTCCAGAAAACATAGTGGGGGACAGGGAGAAACACAAGGTAAGCAGGCTGAAATCAAACGTACTTTTTACTAACAATATTCAGATGTTGAATTAAACAAAGGGATTCTCCCTGCCACATTTTGCTCAAGAAGAGGCTGAATAAGAATGATGCTTACACTTATCCAAATCCTTCTGGTACCTACTGAAATATAGCCAATAGCTCCAGATCCCACTGGAATGAATGGAAAAATTCCTACCAAACCTAAGAATTATTCTATCTCATTATAAAAAGAAAAGTAATTTTTGTGAAAGTATGAAATTACAACTGTGACCGAGTTCTGAGAGAACACATTTTTCAGTTCATATCTCATTAATAATTTACACAGATAGTGCTTCCAGATAATTCTTGATTAATTATACTTTACTTTTTTGTCTGACCAGTCTATTCCCACATTATCACAGTAACGTGCCCCTTGCTCTTCCCTTAGCAGGGAACATCCAAACACATTATAGGATCAAGAAAAAAACACCAACAAGGGCTGTGGAATGTGGTCAAACACCGGCAGTTAAAATTTTATAAACATTAAACCCTTGGTTTTGTAGGGTTTTTTAAATAAAGCCACACTCAGCCAATAATGTAAAACTCTGGCTGGAGAAATAGTAGCAATGCTTGGCAAATAGATCAAAAAAAAAAAAGCTTATACTTCTACATATTCTCAACATCTTCTAAGCTACTTTTAGGAGTAGGTCTTTTTATAATATTATTCTCTTTCCTGATGATCAGGGCTGTGCTCAGTTTTGGCCTGTAGCCTGAATGGCAATGTGACAGAGTATAACTGCTTAAGGGACATCAGTCACAACACGGAAGTCAGTTGTTGGCCAAGAGGACATGAAAAAGAGAACATATTACGCTTTTGAAATGTTGGCTCTATTTTGCTTTCTGCATGTGGTATAAGCCCCTCTCTACATCTTTTTAAAATTCACCAGCCGTTAGGCAATTCTGCAATAAGTAAACAATTCCGTGGTGAATTAGGCAATCACATCTCTTTTGTGAAAAACTCTAGGTCTTTAGCTGCGTCCATCTGTGGAGCTGCAAAGAACTGATATTTAATTTTCATGTTGAAACACTTTGTTTTCAGTTTTTCAGCTACAATCATGCAAAAGATTAATTAATATAAGGTAAATGTCTAGCAATGCTAAAAAAATTTATCACCTGTTAATAAGACAAAGCTATCTGCAATGTGATGTGCTATTGGAAAAAGAAACCTACAGGTGCACAGAAGGAAGTAAGTCCTGAGATTGTTTCACTTACTCAAAGCACAGGGTTTTGCTGTAGATCCTGAGTATGAAGTCCAAGGTTTCATGTTTTGCCAGGTAGTGGCATCATGTCACTTTTTATTACAAAATATGTAGAGAACAGCCACAACTGAATTCAAACACAATGGGGTGAGTTGTCTACTTGCTCTTACTCCAACGTTTTTAGTGCAGGATTCAGGTTTGGCTGCTGATTTTCTACAGATTTATGATCGCTTTCCTCAGGGAGAGATAGTATCTCCCCAAGGCTGTATTTGTAGTCTGCTAAAAGACAAGAATACTTGTGAAGCCAACAGGAATCAGTCAAGAAACCCTCTCATTTGACAGTGAAGAGAATATGTGGAATAAATGTTGCACAATAAACCTTTCCAGTTTAACCCTTGCAAGGGGAATTTTTGAAAGTGCTCAGTCATGACAACCCTATTAGCTATGAGATCAGCAATTGCAATTAGCATCATAATTAGGCTAACACTTCTGAGAAATTCGGAGGCAGTATTTCACAAATATGAAACTAGAACTTTTATTTGATTAAAGTTGCTTGTGGTACACAAGTTATGGGCAGAAAAGGCCCCACCATTGCTAGGCGTTGTTCTCACACTACGCTAGTGCTTGGTCAAGTAACAAGACATGAACCTCATATTTTCTTCCTGGTGGTCTGTATCAGCCTCCCTCCACCTAAAACTGCCTCTGGTGACTGAATAGTGTCCCCAATGAGGGAAAGAAGAGAAGGCAGGAAAGGGTCACACTCTGCAAAGAAAAATGTCAAAAGTAGGTTGCAAGGTCTGTAATATTTGTCTAAACAGGCACATATGCTCATGGACTACCCATGGAAATACCCCAGGAATCACTGTTAAGGAACATTGCCAGCAGGAAAAGAGGAGGATTAAGGAATCTGACATGATAAACCAAGAGGGAGATGAAGACTTGATGTTTGTGACAACTAAGCACAAGAAATTACTGGATGCTTGCTTTCCCAGCAAGTTTTGGAAATCAGTCCTAACACACTCATTTAAGTTGCAACCGAACTCAAATCAGCAAATAGTTAACTACAAATTTAGCTAAAGAGGGTAGAAAAAGTGGTCTCAAGTTTTCCTTTCACAGAGATTTAGTCACATGGAAAGAAGAAAGCTTCAGAGATGATCCCAGTTATTTATGCGGACATACTCACCAACAGACTCACAGTTCTGCAAAAGACACATGCTGTATCTAGTCCCTGGCCACAGAAAATCCCACAGGGGAAAGCTGCTGGAAGCAGCCCCTGTCCCCTGTGCCCAACCCCGCACACGCACGTAAGACAGGGGGACATAAACACCTTGGGGCAGCTCCTAATAGGCTCGGCCAAAAATCAAGAAGGGTAAGGGATCATTAGTTAGGACATGCTGAATCAGCATTTCTATGGGTCTGGCCAGATGGTCAAGTTTCCATGAAGGACACAGCCCACGGCTAAAGCTGCTTTACCAAGAAGGAAGAATCTGAAATATTTCAATTTTTTCCACAGGGGCACCTGCCATATGAGAAGATTAAAGGGCATATAATTTTATCACTGACCATCACTCACTAATCTTAGCTATGCACTTGCCTATTCAAGTGAAAAAATGAATATGCTGCAACAAGAAAATAAATGTGCATAATAGCAAGGTAAAACAAGACAAAAAATAATAAAGAATAATATGAAACCTTTTTGTTCCAAAACCATTATGGATATTCTGTGTAAATCAGCTCTTAATATATATATAAAACTAATACAGAAGAAATCTACGGCTGTTGCACTGCAAATAATGCTTTTGTTTTACAACAGTGGTGAATATTGCTATTGCTTCTTTCAATATTTGTTATTTATCGAAACACATTTTATACAAAGCCCTACTCTGCAGGGCTGTATACTACAATAACATGTTAAATATACTGTCCTTCTTTTGCAGCTCAATCTTAAGGGCTACGTATTACACAGAATTGTTGCAAAGATACAACGATAAATTAATACTCACATACTTGAGCCCACATCATCTCACTGTAGGATTTGCAGGGTGTCTTACCAAGCTCCCGGAAGTTATAGGATGCCTTCATAATTTTTTTAATTACATGACTAAATACAACATTTTCCTCTTTTATTTTAATATTATGGGATATAAACTGAATATTCAGATCCAGTTAGTTAAAAGTTTCAAAGAAATTAAAAAATATGCATTTGAATATTTCATTTCTGCATGATAATGCTGAACTTTTCTTGCATAATGAAAGCACATTTTTGCCTGACTGAAGCCATTCTTCAGCCCAACAGATTTCCTTTTTTTTTCTTTTTGAAAAGACTTTATACTTTAAAGCTTATAGCTCATTTCTCTTCAACTATCTTGGTAGCTAGCCATATATCTTCTTGAAATAGCCCTGAATAACAGACGATGCATTAACTATGCAGCTACAGCAGGCACAGAAAGCACCACATGTGTCTAATTGTTGCTGTTCTACTCCACACAGAGTTAATTCTTGTTTCTTACCTAAAAATCTTCAAGATGCAGCAAGAAGTCTTCTTCATATCACAAGAACCAAATTTATTATGAAAGGGATTTAAACTTACCATAAATCCTATCTATAATTGTCTTCAATATTTTCAATATTCATTAACCAATAACAGAAAGGAGTAGTAGGGCTTTGTTTGGGAAACATGTTTTTGATAATTGCCTAGATTTTGAGATATTTAAAATCTTTAGTAGATACTTTTCATACTTGATACAATAAATGAGTAAGATTAAATAGTAACAAATAGAAAATGAGAAATTTCAAATATGATTCTTTTCCTTGTGGCGTGGCAATGACTAGGGAACTAAAATAACAGAAGACAAGAAGGGCATTGGAAGACTATACAATACACAGTGAGACAGCATTCAACATTAAGGATTATTGACAGCCCCAAATGTCTAAGAACAACAAAACTGAGAATAACAAAACATCCAGAAAAGTGTAGTTGTACTGATGCAGCAAAACAAAAATTGGCCAAAAATACAGGGAGGTTACCATGAGAGACAAAATTGCAAGAAGCAATAATTTGGCAGATTAGATTAAGATGCTGGTCCATCAAGCCTGTGCTCAGCCTTTGGCTGTGACCATTGCACAGTAGTTTGGAGGCAAACCTCCTTTAGTTCACCTACAGTAAGTGATGCTACATATTGAGGAAAGTACTCGTCTTGATCCCTGTGGCAATCATCTTACTTCCTGAAGCATGAGATTAGATTACCTCATTTTAGCATACCTACCTACAGTTACTATTTCTTGTTATACAATGATCAGTTGAAAAATATCCAACTTCAGCTGTTGACTCTGTGATCTTCCATGCTTTCACAAGAAGTTTGGAAGAGCAGCTTTTTAACCTTGACACATTTGGGTATATTTCTGCAATCTTACGGAAAGAGAACACATATATCAAGAGTTTTTTTGCATGTGCATATGAGAGATAAATGTGCGAAAGGAAAACAAATTTTTTAAGCAAATATGGAAGTGTTTCTTATAGATAAAAAAATTTGACCAAGTCCTGTCAGGGATACTGTGGATATTAATGAACCAAACAAGGTACATATATTTGGTTTAAGTGGAAAGAAACAATATTGCAAGTTTTGAGTCAACTTCTGTTATTATCCCCAGTACAGTGTTTAAATGTCAGAAGGGTGAAAAAGCTGCCACAGATGAAGAAGCCACACTGAAACACTGCATCTTTATAGTACTAATTATTTTTTATATATTCAAAGTAGCATAATTCTTTAACTAGTATTGCTTATAAACTGCAGTTCAAATGGCAGCTAATTCTGCATGTGAAAGACTCAGAAAGGTAGTAACAAATGCAAGCATCAGACTTGATGATCATGAACATTTCTACAATATCATCACAGGGTTTTCCACAATTCTGGTCTGCTCAACTGCGCTATTTCTCCACTTTCTTAAATCCCTGCTTATCACAGTCTTCTCATGTCAGCCTCATTCCATTCACCTCTTTCCTTCTCATTTCTCTTCTAGCCTGCTCTATCAAACTCTCATGTGTCTGTGCATGCCTCCTTTTTCCCTTATCTTGCATGGATAAAAGACATTCAATCAAAAAATGTACCGAAAACCTAACCCACTGAAAAAAGTTATGGACTTAGTACGTATTTTATACCCCTTTTCACTTTACTTTTTAGCAGGGACATCTGGCACTATTTTGTACAATACATTAGGGCTATGTTACCAGTTGTTCCTTAAGTGCCACCAGAGAATAACCAAATACATTAGCAATTAATTTTTGGCAGGCAACTTGAGAGACAAATTATCTACCTCAAAACACAGATATAAATAAGCATAAGCCATGCAGATGTTTTCTCTCTCACTGTCAGTGTATTTCAACTACTTCTGGAACACACTGAAATTTCTCTTTTAGCAAGGCAGCCCAACTTACAGAGGAACACAGCCCAGAAATGTGGCATTTACTCCCCTCTCAAACTTTCATTATATAATGCACATGTAGGTCACCTTCCAACCAATACCAAATTGAATAAAAGGTAACAGGCTATGCAAAGAAGGTATTCATACATAAGAAAGCACTTTAGTTGTAAGCTCTTGAAATTAGCTGATGAAGCTTGCATAAGGTCTGCTCTTAAAAATATCACTGCTAACATAACTAGTTTTCAAAAGTCTTTATTGGAAGCTGTGATTTTCAAATAATTAAATTCACCCACTTTCCTCTCTCCAAAGTGCCAGGATAGTTCGACAACACAGACAATGACAAAGCACAGGTTTGACATAAGAAAGAAAATCATGTTTCCTATTGATCACAATATTATTAAAAGGAGCCACTTCACTCTGATGTGCTCACGTTCACAAAACCACAGACACCTCAAGAGCAACAAGATTCACCCTATTCTATTACTCAGTACACTTCTGACTACCCGGGTTAAAAAAAAAAAGCCTACCTCTTTAAAATCATACAGGAAGCTTGTATTTGTCGATGTCTCTCTAAACAGATACATTCTTAACTATTTCTACAGTACTTTGCAAGACAGGGAACAATCTCTGCCAAAATCTAAGTCAACCACTATTGTACTGTGACAAGAAATTCAACAAAAAAATGCTGCCTTGATGTAACATTAAACCTGTTTTTGATTATTCTTGCAAAAAAATATGAATTTTTATCCACCACATTTCCTCTTTAGTTTTGCTCAGATCAAACTTCCTTCTGTTCTGTTTATTGTAAGTTTTTATGCACCTCTGAATCTTCAAAGCACTGCATATGCTAAGTGGTGTTATTCCAAAGCACAAAGAGGCTCTATGAAAAGCTACCAGAAACATTTTTCATTTGACTTTGATTTAGATACTAGAAATACTGATTACTTCAGCTCTCACTCTTTTGCAGGCTGTACTGTGCTCTTATCTTCTTCCTTAAGGCTGAATTTTGTTCTCCTCAGACAGGTCTATTATGTGGGCTTAAAGAAGTGGTGTAAATACTAGCACTGGGAAGCTGCTGAAATGTCAGGAAAAGCCTCAAAGGCTTTTCTTTCAGGTGAGAGCTGCCGGAGCAATGTAACAAAAACACTTCCCAGTAACAGATATTGATGTTTTCTCTCATTCATGAAGGCTATGACGAAGACTGACATCTTACTACCACATGAACATTACCAAATCAATACCCTTAGAACATCCTTAACACCATGTACCATGGCAGGTCAAACACAAGCCCCACCTTGCAAGCAGATTATTTTATGAAGCTAGTAGTGTGCCATCCCTAACTCAAAATACTTTCTACAAAGTTGGTAAGACCTCCTGGAAATGCAGCCATGTCTCTCCATTACTCTCTACACCCTCTCAGGAAGATTCCAACTGCCCCATACACAGTGCAGCTCTGGAACTGCAGTGCACAACCCCTGCAAGGCACCACACTGGCAGAGGTGGTAAGGCAGCTCAGACCTGGCTCTGCAGGCTCAGTCATCTTTTAGAGCATTTCTGTAGTTCCTCAGCCTTACTAAGAAACCATGCGGTGGTTTGCTATGACTTAGTATCTGCTGCTGACAGTATCACAGGTATACTCTTCCCTTCCTGGTTTCATGCGTATCTCAGGTCTCAGTGAAAACTGGTAGAAGAAATGGTTAAAAAGGAAACATAAAGAAGCACAAGGTAAAGGTGTTTTAGACTTTGGAACGTCTTCATTTTTACATTTCAGTTTTTCCATTTTCTCCTACTCTGGCAGCCACCAAATATTGTTAACACCCTATTAAACTGCTCCAAGGATGAAAAAAAAACAACTGCCAAATCTTCCCAGATATATCAAGTAATTCTAGAGATAAATCCATTGATATAATCCAAGAAGATTCTCATATTCTCACTTTAGGAAAAAAAAAAAACAGAAAATGGACTAACACATAAGTTTTACCTCTGAGTTCATCCTGTTATGATAGCAGAAAATCCTAGAAGCAAAATAAGAAGCTGCAGCCCCCATAAAAGTTGAACTAATGAACCTTTTCCAAAGTGAGTTGACCAAAATTAGCATCAAAAGCAAAAGCCACGTACTACACTGCCATCTTCCTGCTGCAGGCAATACTTGTTCCCAATGAAGAATCCCTGTGGCTGTGCTCATTTTTTTCAGTGCATGGAGCCAGTTCAACTCCTTTTGATTTTGACAGGTTCAACCCTGGAAATAAAAACCTATTTTGCCAACCCTTACCAACGGTGAGGTAGGAGTAAGGCATATTTTTGACTTAAACATATAAAGTCCACAACTAATATGTCAAAAGTCTTGCTACTAACCGAGGTGGTTCTTTGTGCAAAAATTTAGCTTCTCCAACTAGCTTTCACAGTGATGAGCTCCTTCAAAAATACTGATTTATTGACACTTCATTAATCCATCTAAAATAAATTTAAACTCTTTTATAATTATCATTACTCACTAACATACACCTAAAATTGGGAAGCTGTCATTAAATAAATATTTCCTAATTATGAATGGATATATATGGAGAGCTATATATGGACATACATGCAGAAGTATAAGTACTCATACACACATGGAACTAAATGCATTGGATGCAATAAACTAAAACATCAAAAAAGGTGAGCTTAATGTCTTTAAGTGAGCTGACCCTTGAAAGTGCAAGGAATAAAACTTAACACGAAAAGGCTCTTGTCTCATATTTTATATAATAGAAAATAATAAATCACAGTATTACATTAATTACTTTAAATGCATTGAAAAATAAGGTTATAATTTTGGAAAAGTATTTTCTCTCAGGAATTCTGCAAAGTTGTTATTAAACTCCAAAGATTTTGCTTCTCCTTTATTTGTCAAGGCTTTGATGGTTTGTGTTAGGGACCCTGACTCGATTAATCCCCAAAGGACAGAATACAAATCTCAGCTGCTGCAGCTGGCAAAATAGGTATGAAAAGCTCTTGAGACTGGCTTTCCTACACAATTTGCTGTCCTTCTATTTCTGTTCTAAGAAATACTGCCATATTTCTGAACTTTTTTTCTAATTCTCATTCTGTAAATTAATTGAAAAAAATCTTAAATATAGCAGAATAAAATAAGAAAAAAAAAGTGACTCCCAAACTGACACAAACCACCATTAAATTATTATTACTTTTAAATAAAGCAAGAAAAAAATGCAAAGGTGCATTGGATAATCTATATGTAAAACTGGTCTGTAACTGTACCTTCATTTTCCTCTTACTTCATATGGAGGAAGCAAGATCACTCATACCTTTCCTGTCATTGCTGTTGCTTAATTAGTCAACAACAAGAAAAGCTAATGACAAAAATAATTGAGCTGGGCCTTCAGTCTCTAAAGAGAGGCATCAACATGCAGGATATTCTCACAAGCTATGGGCTTCACACACTATGAATGGAAAAAGGGACACTGAGGTATTCTGCAGAGTACTATATAGGACTTTGGTTTCAACTTAGACTATAAATGCTACATAGTAAATGCATTTTTTTTAAGTGTTTATAAGAAATTGATAATACATCTAAATACATGTAAATTCTAACAATTCCCACTTTAACATAAATTTTAATGTTCCCATTATGTGGTGCTATTTTTTTCCAATGATGACAGTTGGCATATGAAACTTAGAAAACTTTTTTCTCTCACCCTTCCCCGAACAGTCAAGGGAAAACATATATGACATGCAATACACAACTTCTGCATTTAGGTGTAACAAATACACAACCATGACAAAGAGTCAAAAAAATCCACCAACAAGACAGTAACAGAAACTGCTGAGTTAAAAATATTCTTCTACAAATAACAGTATTTAAAATATTCTGCATGCAGTATGTCTTCATCTTGATCAGCAGGGAGAAGATAGACTTCTCTCTAATGCTTTGTATTCTTTTCAAAAGCTGAAAGTAATCAATTGCTAAGACAAAAATGCACTGTCAATGTTTTCAGTACATTAATATGAAACAACCAAACCTGCATTACAGCACTGTTGTATAGCACTTGACAAAAGCGTAAGCTGAAGATCGTTTTGTAGACATCCCAAAATTAACGGCTTCAACTGAGTTTTCTAATGTGCCACATCTCTTTGTCACTTAATGGGCCACTCATCTTTCATTCTCCACATGAGGAAGAGTAAGCAGCACATTACAAAAACACTTGTTTCCTTACCTCACACAAGGTAAAGTGACAGACAGACACTCCCAAGAATTTTGAGTGAAATACATTCACAACATGACAATATTCACAGAACAAAATTCCGAAGTACTCAACAAGTTGTCAACGACTACAGGAATGTATGAAGTCACCAAGTCCAAAAAATCTTGCCATTAGTTACAAAGAAGAATATGCAATCCTGCAAAAGACTAAACGTGGATTACATTTGCCTTATGCATAATCTTTTATTTATATCCGTGAGGCTGATCACAACCTAAATAATGTGTGCTGCTCAAAAAGAAGACATAGGAACAAAGCTATTCAGATTCCCACTAGCAGGACAAAAAAGAACTTGCTAGACCTGGGGATGTTCTAAGGGTTAGGTTCACATCTATTCAAAGCTTGGATCCAGCCATCTTTTCTTATTTTGTCTTGTACTTTCCACTCCTTTCCTTTCCCCAGGTGACACCATTCATTTGACTTGAACCATTTCCAGAATAATACATGAACACCGAGGTTGACAGAACTCGCTGTGCAGAATTACCCATCAGGAAACAGGTACTTTTTCTGAAATTTGTATTTCTTCCTGAAGGACTGAGAACTCACTTCAGAAACAGTGCTGGGCAATATACCAACACATTGCAAAAGTTCTGTTCATGCCTTCATACAGAAATTAATTCCCTACATGTAGTGATGAAACTGGGAAGTCAGAAATGCATTTTTTCTAATAACTCTAGGTTTTGTTCTTCTAGTTTTCTTCCTTCAGACAGCAAATATTAAATGTTTTCCTGAGACAGAATTTTTGATTTTAAATAGAAAAAAATAAATGTTTTAGATCATCCTGCTGGAGCTTCCAGCAGATATTTTATGAGGAAGAATTTTCTCTTTTTCTTGACATTGACATTCAAGATTAGTTCCAATTTTTACCTCCTAATTAGCTTTTCCAAGACAATTGTGTATTTGAAACAGAATACTTTCCCTCAGGGCATCAGAAGCTTAATCTGTCCAATTTCCTTTCAACGGACATTGAAAATCAAGCAGTATGTTGTAACTCTGTGGGGAATTAAGAATTGTGTGGCATAAAAAATGGAAAAAGCACTACGTAAATAAATTCAACATAGACAGCAATAAAAATACAGTAATGAAAAATCCTTTAAGCCACATTATTAATACCTGACAGAACTGCCTGTTCATATTAAAGTCTATTTGCCTTTCAAAGGAGGTTAAGACACTGAATTTACACAAAACTGAGCATTTTCATATTCACAACCATTGAGTGATTAGCATTAAATCATTTAGAAAATCTTAAAACAATCACTTTATCCATCAGTCTTCTTTCTGATGGGAGAGATTTTTTCTTAAACTTTGACCATTCTGCAAAGATATCATCCCTCACCTAACTCTTTACTTTTCTAATACCTGAAATATAAAAAACAATAATGCTAAGCATACAATTACAAGGTTATGGTGATAAACTGTAAGGCTATTAATGACTTTTTAGACAGAAGTTACACCTGTAACTCTTATCAATGAAAGTAACTGTTGGACCAGCTTTTGGATTCTGATCAACAAGTCATTATGAAAATAATTGCAGGTCTTTATTTAAAAATTCTTGAGAATTTAATTGATATTAAAAATCTTTCTGGTGAATTGCACACTACCTGCCTAGCAGAAAAAGAGCTCTACAGGATGTTTTTTAGGACTGCTAACACAGAGCCTTTCATACATAGTCCACAATAATTTCTACTGTATGCCATTTATAGATATGCGGCATACATACATGGGTAAAAGGGGGTGTGTACTATATGTATATACATATATAGACACTATAGAACTTCTTGAAAGTGAATATGCATCTCATTCTTGTGTAGATTTAAGCTTCAGCTGTGTCTCTTAAACAGAGTTCAGAAAGGTACTTACTGATGTGTAGAGGAAACCTTCTCCATTTAGGGCTATATACAACCCAGTCTTTACACCCTGGATAGCAACAACTCGAAGTCCCACTGGTATAAGGTTGAATAAAGCTGTGAAGAAAAAAAACCCAAAAACCAGATATGAATATACTACAGTGTCATGGTTAAAGCCCAGCCAGTGGCATACAGTTACTACTTACTATATTCTAAACATCATTAGTAAAAATAAAGAAAAATTCTCTCTTTTTGTTTTTTGTTGTGGTTTTTTTTTTTTTTTTAAACTGAAATCTTACTTCTAGCAAAGTTAATCCTTAAAATTAAAGCCTAAGTATCTATCTAGCAATAAGTTCTGCAATAGTTCAGTATTTGGCACAAGTGCTAACTACCAAATACAAAGCACAGCAGACTGGACTGTAGTCACTTATGCAGCACTGCAGATATGAGCACTTCAGACAATCTGAAGAGAGCCAGAGCCCAACATTTTCCATCAGCGTAGCCTGATTTTCAGGATAATACTTGCGAGAGATCCTGCAAAAAAATCATACCTCTGATTCTGGGCATTTTTACAGTTTTTGATTAGAGGCGCTGCCTTTAAAGATTGCTTTCAAGGGGTCTGTGGCTTGACTTAAAAAAAAAAAAAAATTGCTTTTGTGAATTACACATCTGATACACGCAGTAGCACACAGGCATTACAGAGGCAATGAAAGAAGCTTATCCTAGTCCAGAGAATCACTGAAGTATGTGCTTCACTCTAAATGTGCATAATTACTATTCAGTCGAATGTAGAACATGCTCAAAGACTGAAATTTGCGGGGTGGGGCTGTGTGTGTGTGTAAATGGTAACCCGAGCTAATAGTAGATACCCTAGCAATAGTATATTACCTCTGTGAAAAAGCCATAGCTTGGGTTAGTGTCTGAAAGAGACCAGTGTGAAGAGTGGGAGTTTATTAGCTTCACCACAGCACAACAAAAGTAAAAGTGATATAAGTAGGAGACACAGACCAATTCTTCTAATAAAAATTATGCCAGTACACGCCAATACAAAGTTTACTGACTCATACTAGGAAATCAGATGCAAAGCACACATCAAGCAGTCGTGGAAGAAAAGACCTGGATGAGCCACAGTTCATGCTAAGTGTTTTTCCACTGTGGATAAATCAAGGATTCACAAGTCCTTGCATGAAAACTAAAAAGGCAAACTGTGTGTATGGTCCACATGCAACTAAGCCAGGTCTCAGGAACATCGTAAAACCTCCAGTGAGCACCTCAAACTTTAGGAAGAACATCCACAGATGTGACCAGAAAGTGCACCCTATGAGCTATCTGTAATCAGGATGTCAGAGGTAAAGCCCAAATCAAGAGAAAAAGGGTACACTGTAGTGTATAAATACATTTTCTCAAGATGTGAAAACTCCTGGTTGGTCAAAGGGCACAAAGCCACGGATTATTTATGATGACGATGATCAAATCTTTACAACTGAGAAAAATGTAAGTTGACTTCTAGAAAAAACACCTTCAACATTGTTACACAGTAAAAGAACATGTAACATAAGATCTTTTTAGGAATGCACAAAGCCAGCATGAAGCTAGGAATTGTAGAAGAGCACTTTCTATAGCTGTAGAAAGAAAAATACATCCCCAAGAGCTCTGGAAAAACAGAAAAAGAAATGGTTTTAAAAATAAGAATAGAAGAGATGACATCAGGCAAGAATTTGCCCAAATATATACTTTCACATCTGTAGTTCCCAAAGGTCTCCATCGTGCTAGGGTCTTACTGGATATGGGGCACAGACAAGGTTCTCTCTCTAACCTACACAAGATAAATGTAAACCAGTGAAATATGACACTCATGGACAAGACGTCCTGAGAGTATATAGGCTAAACATTGAATGACTGGAAAGCTTTCAAATGTTCAATATAATTTGGAAGTTAAAAAACCAATCAGCCATTGCCCTGAAATGAAACGATATCAAATGATGTCAAAGCACTGTTGTGGGTAGTGTAGCAACACTACTGTCACAGCAACACAAGGTTTTAGATGGCAGTTATTTTTTTTCTAAAAGAAAAGAAATTGCAGGAGGAAGCCAAGACAGAAACAAGATGCTAGAGAGAGGGCAGCAAAAACTGAGGGGACACCAGAAAGGAAAAACAAACAATACTTGTAGAAAGAAAAGAGGTGAACACAGAAGACACGTCAGCCATGGGAAGCTAATCAAAAATAACTCCAAATCATAGTGGTTCAGTCAAAACTTCTGGAACCTATATATACTTTGCTCTATTACTAATAAAAATAAAGTGGCAAAGCTAGAAAAAAAACCAAAAAACCACCACTGAATTAGAGGCTTGTAACATGGCAGCGTTTTATGTAACCTATAAAATTACCACAGTGGCTTACAGTTGCTGGTGAATTTAGAAAGCTTCGAGGAGGGCATATAACGTGTCTTTTACTGATACCGAGTTTTAATTGGAGATTTTCAAAGCTCCTGTAATTAGTCTAAGACCATAAAATTTTAGAGTGTGATCTGAAATGCTGTAATTCTGCACATACAGAATATTCAGTAACTTCTACAAAATCTTTCAGATTTGGGTGAAACTAAGGAGGCCAGTCTCCATTCAATTATTGATTGATAAATGCTCAGCAATCTGCTTCATAGTGAGGTCGGCAAAACATGCACCAATAAGGCACAGCATGTGGTTTTTGTGTGCTCTGAAGCTGGCCAAAGGAAATTCAGTTTCCTTCAGAACCTGGCTGTGCAGTACCTTTACTGAGTAGGTTTTCTGTGCCCAATTACACATTTTCAACCTTCCTAGGATTCACCTGTGCCATTCCCCACTCTAATAAGAACCTGCCTTGAGAAAAGCAAAAAGCCTTCCAGAATCTGCTGGTATTTCAGGTCTGCACAGCCAAAGATATGCCCTTACCCAAAGGGGAGGGTAAAAAGAAACATGCCCCCAGCTTCCCTCTATCTTTAAGACAATGATTCAAAACGAAAAACAAGTGGGGGTGAGGTCCCTGAACATCTTTATGTACCTAAACCCAACCTGGTGAGTCCACCAGTGAATGGAGAGAGGGAGCATCCTGGAACAACCTAGGAAATACAATTCTGCCTGATGCTCAGCGCTTTCATGCTGCACGATTAAGTATAAAGCCTGGCAAATCCAACTGGAAATAAGATGTGGGAACATCAGGGCAATCAAGTGGACTGATAGGCAAAAATGGTGCAAGTAAAACCTTTTGTCAGCATTGAGCCTGTGCATGCTCCCTTAGCTCTTCTTTTTATACCATCTAAACCACAACTGCAGAGCAAATGATTTTTCTTCCTTTTCCTAAGCCTGCAAGCCTACTCTTACCATACACAAGATCAGAGTATGGGGGAGGGGAACAGCTAACACCAACAACTGGCATGAAAAAAGTTACTGGTTTAGGTGGTGTGGAGGGGATTTGCAGGAACAACCCAAGCCCTCCAAAAGTTTTAGCCAAAGCTGAAGTCCACTTTTTGATGTTGTAACTCCTTCCTTAAGCAAAACACAAACCCACCACATACCTTTTCTCTTTTTTTATGCAATGTCCTCACGGGCTATTAACTTGAAATCTGAAATGCCTGAAATCAGATATTTCCACATCCTTATGGAAGTGTATGTAGATACAACTGACCTGTAGCTACAAGAAAACTGCCATTACAGATCACTGGTTTTCTCAAGAAGCTTGCTAGAGACCAATTTCTTAAGGCTGATAAACTTGCTGCCTGTTCTGCATGTGCACAGCCCTCGTGTTAGTTAACAAACCTACCCACAGCACCAAATCTCCAATCAGATCAAGGCAACTATTTCTTTAATTTATTTCCATCTGCATGCCTACAGGCAAAAATGATGACTCCATCAGAACATCTTTTAGGTTGGCAATGAGTACAGGGAGGCTGGTATTCAGCGATCCATCCATCTTACGGAGGAAACCCATTCTATCCGCCTGATGTTACACAAGATGTAATTAAACCTTACTTTTTAGTATGGCTGAACATGGCCTCCATTGATCCTGTCACACTGACTAACATGATACTGATGGGTGAAACAGGCTTACCTAACTCCCAAAGGTGATGTAAATACATGACTAACTCCCTGTGCAATTCTTTGAAGACAAATTGCAGTAAAAAACAGTGCAAAAATGAGACTGCAAATATTTCAGCTCAGTAATCCAAATTTAACAGCATTGCAGCTGTTGCTTTTTAATCTTCATGTGCTTTATTTCTGTCTAATGATCTCCTTTACAAGGATGCTATGAACATTATTTTATTAATATCTTCAAGCCAAAATATGAGCATGGAAGGCAGTTTAGAAAGACATGAAAAAGTTAATACTTCCATATTCATTTTGGAAAATATACATAGAGCATTAGGAGCATGCATTGAAAGATGAAAATAATATTAAACGGTTGCATGATTTCTTGAACAGCAATTCTACCAGGTACCAAGTGACACAAAGGAAGTAAGGCATGCTGCTGCATAATTAAGCAAGAGATATGCACAGCACAGCCAAATCAAAGATGCTTGGGTAACATAAACTTTGGCATTTAAGACTTTTTGAAATAAGGCTACAAATGACTAATGCTATTTTAATCTGTTTTAAACACAACTGTAATTTCATAAAGGGCACAAATAGGAGCACTGGAGTGTTAAAATCAGGTTTATCACCCATTGAGGAAAGTATCAGAATTTACGATGGTTTCTTTCAGTGGTTGCTGCCTGAGATATACTCTTCAGGTGAATCAAACTAAGCCACATGGCTAAGCGATTCAGGGTTTCAAACTCAGAAATTAAAGAAACAGAATTGTATGTTTCCTAAATTAATTAGTTTTCCTACTAAACCTACCCTTCATTCATGAGACAAAACTTTGAAGATAGACCAAAGACTGAAATGAGTCACTTTGGTTGGGGAGGCGGACAGAAGGGGAATGTAACTCTTGTTACCACAAGCACAACATGCAAATAATTTGTATTTCTCTATAATTTCTGCGTAGTAGATTGTTTTTCCTAATTAATAATGATGAGGTCTACAGACAACACTGAAGCAAGCTCCATTCACACCAGATAATGCTGGGGACTGCTGTAAGGAAAATTAGAGGTAGTAAAGGGATAGCTACGCTATGTAGGCCCTCAGTAATCAAGCTATAGATTTAACCACAGTCAGACCTGCTTTCACTGCAAACTATCCACAAAAGCAAACCAGAAAGCACAAGGCATTAGAGAAAGAAAAAAGTGAAAACCAGCTAAACCAAGAAAAGCAATGCAATAAAGCCTCTTTCCATATATCACTAACGTTTGGCAAAAAAATATAAACTGTACACACAACATGGTTAAAGCTAACAGCCTTGGTCTGGGGATGAGATTTAAAGAAACCCAGCACCATTAACCAATAGGTGCAATTAATCTCTACTCCATTACAGAACATCACTAACTTGGAAAAGATATAAAAAGAAATTAAACAAGGAACTGATACTCATCACTCCATATAGGTTGGGCTCTGAAAGCATGGCTACCAACATAAACAAACGAAAATATATTCAGGGATGCAATTACAAGCAGTCACATCGTTCTTCCTTTTTCATGCAAGGGTTTGTGCACAGCGATACATTAAAAATCTTGCCCTCTAGCTCTGCAGACTCTACCCTCTACTCAAACTTAAAGCAAGCTAGGGTAATAGCTTGCACTACAGCAGCTGACCAAAACCACCAGTAAAACTCATTTTAACTTCAGAGAGAAGTAAAAAGTCCCATTAAAGAGACCACCAAGAAGCTTTAAAGACAAATAAAAATAAAAATGGGTGTAAAGAGAACCACGCAGTTTGAACAGACTACATCTTGATCTTACTTTGTGCTACCTCTCTATAACACTGTAACTCCAATTGCATATAACCTTTGTTTACAGACATATATATGAGTACAAAATGAAAGATGCACTTAAGGGAATTTTAACTTCAAGCACTCCTCTAACTGCCTGACAGAATAAATTGCAACAGCACAAAAAGCAGCAGCATGATTACGTTTCAAAAAGTTTCCTGGCTGAATACAAAAAAGAAATCACTTCTCTCTCCTTTGCTACTTCCTCACTCTGGCTCCTCTGACACACAACTACCCAGACAGTCAATGCATGAGGAGGACTTTTTCACAGGAAAGGTGAATAGTGAAGAAGACGGGTGGAAGGCTGGCAGAGATGCACACCCTTTTGGCAGTATGTATTTTCTCCGTTTTTATAAAATACACTTTGAATGGAAGTCATCCTCACTACCAAGGTAAGCTGTCCTATTGACAGCTAACGTATGTCCATCCCATCACCCACTGGGCATATCAAATAGACAGCCTGCAAGCTCCATGGTCAGAAGCAGGATTTTCCCCCTCTGGCAGCTGCCAAAACATACTTATCAGTAAGCTTCAGACAGAAGTTATCATGATAAGGAGCCCACAAAAAGGAAAGAAAAACAAAAAAAAAAAGTCAGAACGCTGGGAATTCCATCCGTGAGAAAAATATAATTTTAAAGTAAAAGAGAAAAGGAAAAAAAAAATATGCTGCAATAAAGGAAAGCAATGAAAAACAAAAAAAGTTCAAGAGGAAACAGAAGGAAACAAAGTGGAAAGGGAAAAGAACAGAGGAGAAGAACTGACAGCGCAGAAGAAACAGACACATACTCATATAACATACAGATAAATCTTTTCAGCTCTTCATATAGTGTTGATACATATATACCAGCACAAATTAAGGTGGAGATTAATTTTACATTCTTATGGGCTAAACTGTCTTTCCTAAATAATATTGCAAAATTGGACTAGTGAAGAAGCAAATAGTGAATCCAACCAGTTAAAGGAAGAAAACAATCCCTTTATGAAAAAAAAACATCCTTGGTTTAGCTAAAAATCATGTTGAAGTAAAACACATTATGTAACAATATTTATCTAAAATATGCAATACTGCTATCTGGTATTTGGTTGAGTTTGGACAAGTTCTACATTTCAGAATATTTATCATATAGAATATTCATTTTTTATTTTGGAACAATGAGAATAAGAGAGATGGGCAGACAGATGGATATCCAAAAAGGCAGGGAGGAGGGGAGAGAAATGGAAAATAATGCAGTAAGCAAAAAAAGGAAGATTTGTAAAGGTTACAAAAGCAAAAAGAGGAAGGTAAGGCACTATGGTCTAGTTTTGAAAAGATTCAAAATCTACAGAGTTCTAAGATTTAAAAAAAACCCTACACAGGAATGACATTAAAACAGTCCAAAATTGTTGCAGTCATACACACCTCCTCACTGAAGCTGAAAATAAGAGAGATGTGCAGAGAGAGAAGGTGAGGGAGAGAGAGAGATACATGCTTGCACTCTACGACACAATTCTTGGACCTCTTATAAGAAAAGCTTCTATAAAAAGCAATAATGATCTTGTCTGTATAAGGTCTTAGTATCTAGTCCAGTGCAGAAGTGGGCATGAGAGATGGACACACTGAGGGAAGAAAAGAAACAAGGAAGGTACGGGAAAACCACTTGAAAAAGCAAGCAGAAAAATACACATCAAAATTGAATAATCAGTTATTTTTCTCAATTCTGAAAAAAAAAATAAATTTGAACAATAAAAGATGATCATGTTATCTGTTGATGAATTATGTTAAAAATGACATTTGTACATTGAGAGATTACCAGGGACCTAAACAAAGTAAAGCAGAAACCACAAATCCCTTAATTTTTACAGCCTAATTCCAACATTTTTTAGAAAATTAAAGGTTTATTTATCTATGCATAATAAGAAGATAAATATTTTATATTAAGAATGCTTAAAATAGACCTCAAGATCACATATAAATGTTACTTAAATATGCCATTATCATTAAATAAACAAAACACAAATGTTCTTTGCTAAGGAGAAAATTAAATATCAACTGTTTCTAGAGTAAGAATAGGTTTGCTTAATTATAATTTGCAGCTGAAGTTATCAAATTTATATGTGCTCACTGAATGAAAATATGTGGCAGTATCATAGGAAAACAATACCAAAGCATCAACCCACAAGGCCTTTCAAGACAACTTTTGTTTGGTGTATCTTTGAAAACTGCCACTGTCACAGTCCCCATACTGGTAGAAATTCTCTTAAGGTCATTGGAACTCTTGCTAGTATAGGGACTGTACAACCTTAAGCTGCAGTTCAGCAAGGTACTTCAGCATGTGTTGCAAGCAGGATTTTGGTAGACATTCATTTATTTGCTTTGCTGAATCAGGGTCTACATGATCAAATTTTTCAAGGAATTTTTGTTTCCATCTCTTTGTTATTTATTTGAAGACATTTAGCTTTTATAAAAAATTTATTTAATATAATTTTACCATTTTAATGAAATTATAAGAAGACAATCATTGGCCTAAGTATCTCACTCCTAAGGTCCACTGGCTGTTACACCTTCCCTTTCAGAGGGAATACATTTAGGCCAATGTCCTGCAGAAGCCGTGGTGGAGGTCATTAGACTTCAAATGGACAGAACGCTTTTCCTTTTGACAAAACACTTTTCCTTTTGACAAAACACATTCAGAAACCCTCCAAATACATTAACACTGTGCCTGCACGTTCATACTCAAGCAATGCAATCTGCATGTGAGATTATGACATTCCCCTGGGGCAATCACTTACTAGAATTACTGCTGTCATCCTTGGTTCCATCGAGACTTCCATCGGGGTGCATTTGCAAGTAGTAGCCTTGCCTGCAATATAACCTGGTCACTATACCCTTGAGCTGGGGATCTGAAAGACAAACATATTTTGTCACTAGCCTCAAAACTTTTCCAAGAGTTATCCCTGCTTCTCTCACTGTAGGAGGAAGTTTGGTGAAGCAGCATTGCCATCTTAAATGTAAGTACTACAACAGGATGGTCCTGACGGAGACGGGGAAAAGTCTCACCGCAGAGTATTATTAGGTCAGTTGTGTGTCCTGTTCTCTGCCTCCAATATCCTTAATTATAATTAACACAGGTAAAACACAAGAAAAAAACACAGTAGCATGTATAGAACCTTACAGAATCTAAAAAAACATTTAAAAAACCTTGCTTGTTTCATACATTTTAATAACTTACTCTAGTTCACATAATTTTTAAGGACACTTGGAGGAAAAGGTCGGTCTCCTTTCACTCCGTACCAAAAGTGATAAACTTATCCAGTATAATATTTCGCAATAGTCCCATCTGAAGAGTTCCCAAGATATTTTACTGATCTAGAAGCAGATACAATTCACCTGCCCTCTCCCACTCCCCAGGAAATAAGACCCACAGCCAAGGCAAGATATGACATAACCCTCTTTCAACAGAGGGAAAAACCTGAAAAAAAAAACCCTTAGTAAGATAAAAGTATATGGGAAATTCAGATAGCTGAACAGGTAATACTCTGCCCTGTGCAATACTCCGCATTTATGAAAATTGCCCAGAATTGGACAGAAGCTGCCAAACCATAACTCTATGATTCATCTCAAGGACGATGCCTCACCAAATCACAAAGCTGCTGCAAAACTAGTTCAGTGCTGAGGAAGAGGGCATCACAACTTAAAAAAATCAACAGCACTACTTCTGAGTGAAACTCCAGGCAGCCAGTACATGAACTTGTGGGGACATTGGCATTAAAAGCATCAATGTCATATCATGCTTCACTTTGCAATAATGACCTAAAATCCTAAGACTTTGGGAAAGGTATGTAATAAAATGAACAGGTGAATTTCCAAGGAAAACAGAAGGTATTTCCATGCAACCCCATGGCCAGAACATAAAATCCTCTTTAAACTTGTGTATAACTGCTTGCACAATCAGTCATGCTGGGTTACTTATGGTATCCCACTAGGAGGTGGAAGTAAACACTGTAACTGCCTCTGAGTGGAACACTGAACTTTTCTATAGAGGTTCAGCTCCATGTAATGATTATGAAAATGTTAAGCTTTTCTTGAATATCCAAGTTAAAGTCACATAAAACAATAAACTCATCTAAATTACAAATATAAGATATATATTACTTGTAAATATAATAAAACTTGCTACTATAAATATTAACACTGCAAGACCTTTGAGGCATGGAAATAAATATAAACATTTGATGATCAACATGTAAGTACAATTTTTTTTTTCTTTAACTTCAACTTTTACTTTCCATGGATTTGTACATTAGCAAAAGTTTCTCTTTACAGAAGAATACCCAGAAACAAATTTTTTTTTTTAAATTTATAAACAGAATGAACTGCATTTTCTTTGAATATACTGTCTTAAAGAATTTCATCAGGCTACTCTAAAGTATTTTCATAATTTAAAAATCTAAAGTGACTTTGACACAGGCACTACTCCTATCAATGCATGCTTTCAATGTGCACTTGCAAACTGACAATTTTAAACTTACTTGCTTTACACATACTAAAATGGCATCTTAAAAAGACTAAAGAAAAATATTTTAAAAATATTATTGTAACTAGAGCTTTACAAAGTATTTACAGGAAAAATATCAGCCTTTTGAAAAAGTTTATGTACCCAAAGAATCATGAGTCTTTATTATCCTTGTAACTCAAAGAAGCATCACAGTTAGGCAAAGCATAGTCAACTCACTATCACCAGCTACTTATATCCACAGCTTCAATGGGAAAAACATGAAACTTAGAAGTGACTTTTGAAGTTGTCCTTTGTGCTCATTCTATTAATTTTTCTAAATTCACAAATAAAATATACCTTCTAACAAGAAACTGCACAATCATTTGTCTGTTTTCACCAAAAGCATTATTTAAAGTTAACCAGCTACCTAAAATATCAGAAAAAAACCTGATATGGTGGATAGCTATGCATTTCAGCTAGCATTTCAGGCTGTGCTATGAGACAGGGTATGAATCCCCCATTTAATTCTTCACTCAAGTCCAAACACAACAAAATAATTATTACAGCATGAGACCAGAGATTCCTAGTCATGTGTTATGTATCACTTGTATTCAGTTTTAATGGTTTCATTTGTGTGAGAACTGAACAGAACTATCCCCAAAACATGGCTCTTTTATTTGAATGTTTCATTGAAAACTGCAATTTACTACTAATAGTGTGATACTAATTAGTATTTTCATTGCATAAAGTATATCTCTGTAGACTAATAAATGGCAAAGTTGTTGGTTTTTTTTTCCATTAAGTGTAGCACCTGAAACTTTTTTTTTGCTTTTTTTTTCCTATGGATTATTGGAACCTTTTTTATCTGCCCTCCTAGGAACATCTTTTCTACCTTAAATTCCTACCTGTCTTAGCAAGATTAGAACTTATTACTCCTGACAAGTAATTTAATCATGCATTTTTTAATATTTGTTGATCGTAATATTTAATGTTATATCACAACAGTTTGGATCTACAACTCAAAGTAAATAAGTAAATATTTTAGCTGAACAGCACTCAAAAACCTGGGGGAACTGGACAATGTGACATGGTATTTCTTCGATCTTAGCCAAAAAGGGCCCAGATTTAGGGGTAGAATTGTATGAAATGACTCATTAATCTCAATGCAAGTCATAGTAAGCAATACTCAAAAAGACTCCTCCATACAGCCTCAAGATAAATATCTCCAAGACAAAGCAGACAATCCTGTCAGGCAAGGAATTTATTTCTTCTCCTTGTAGGAAGATAAATTGCTCTTTCAGGTTCTTTTTGAGACACCTGGGCAGTAAGCAGGGAACAGAAATCCACTGATCCCTGTATTTCTATAGTGTTTTATTTACCTATTGTCCTTTCATAATATTGCAGGAACAGTCTCGGATACTTTACAAACAAGTTTCTCAAACCTTACTTGACACCAGTTTTCTGTTTTGTTTTGATTTACTGTCTGCTAGAAAGCTGGAGTGACCAGCAGCGCCCAGAAATACCAGCAGAAGACTGGTGTCTGCAGGTGCACCGGTACTTAATGATTTTTAACTCCCATTGCAGTGATACAGGTAGACAGATCGGCAATTACTCTAACCCTTTACACCCCATGCACATCTTTTTCTTCCCACATGAAAGAGAAAGGGAATGGCAAGAGAATACAGCAAAATAATACAACACAAACAAACACAATGAGAATAGACAACCTCATCAAAGACATCCCAGTCCATTATTTTACTACAGGTATTTTGATGGTAGTTCTCTTAAAGTCCCAGCTGCCACAGTGAGGTGATTATGTGAAAATTCCATTTCTATTTAATTTTGAACATCTTGACTTCAGGGGAAAAAAAATAAATCCTAAACCAGCAAACTTCACCACTGAATAAAAAACAAAGGAGAGCTCAACATTTCCTAATGATTTTTATTGATATTTTGCACCTGGACTTCTGATGAACTTTTCAGTATGACAAGTCTGCAATGCCCCACCATGGAAAGAATTATTCTGACTTGTAGTTATTAGAGGTTGTCTCTAAAATTTCAAAGACTTTGTACTGAATGGACAAAGCAACCCCTTCTCAAGCCTGTCCTTCCACAGCAGCCTGCATGACAGCAGCCACTTCCAGCCTGCTTTTATTGCTTTTTTCCTTGACAATGGCAACAGCAGGATGCATGACTGCAGTTAGCATGTACACTTTGTCAGTAGGTTGTCCACAACAAAAGCAGAGTTTAATTAAGATGTCTTCTCTTCTCCCTCGAATAGTGGCTATAAAAACACCTTCGGCATTAACTCGTGACAGGCTGAGTGACACTCTTGCTTTAGAACAATTATAATTCTTTGTTTCGAATTAAGAATATTTTCTGTTCACAAACAGAATGATTTTAGCATTCCCACCCTCAGAGACTGCCAGGACAGATCTCTTTAGAAATTTTATAGGTTTAAAATACAAAAGGGCAAACTCATTACAAATTAGTGTTAAGGATTTTACCTTTGTACTTACATTTTACCTTTGTATTTACTTTGTTCAGACACAGATGAATGTACAGTGCTAAAAGAACAATGATGAGTATTCCCATTGCTTTTTAACATCATGAAAAATTAATCCTTTCCTTATTATCCACTGGAGTTTTAATTTGTAGTTTTTACCATAGAAGGGCTTTCTTTGCTTGTTATTATTTACTGACTCCCCCTTACGAGTAAAGGCACTAAATAAAAGCCTGTTTGAGCTGGCAAGCAAATGCTTAACAGCGGGTTAGTCTCCTATCAACTCACATTCTTAGGGAGAATAAACTGCACTATCCAGTCTGTCACAAAATGAGTTCTCAGCGAGTCAAATGAAAGCTGGTATTTAGAGGTACATTCTGCTCAAATAGCACAGCTCCAAACTCATGATTAACAGCTGGTAGCTCCAGGTCCTTCATGTTTTACTTGCATTTCCCTCCTGCAGTTTTTACTTCTGGATATTTCAGTACTAAAAATACCACTCATACGCACCCAAAAGAAATCAGGCATCTATTTTTTTAAGATTTACAATAGTCACCATGACTTGACTGTCATGTCTTGGCACTGATGGTATGATCAGCATCTTTTAGGAATTTTCTCCCTCGTCTATTAAACTTTATTTGAAATATCACAAACGTTTATAATATATATTAAGATTTAAAAAGTGTCACACCCCAAAGAAGTTGCAACCCCCAGATTTCTTCTGAAGTTGGGAAGCAAAATACCCACACAAAGCATAGAGCGTCCCACCTAGCCCAGACCCATCTCCCAGGAAGTCTGTAAGGCCTGGGACATGTGAAAGGCGACGTTTCCTGTCTTCTCACACAAGACTACTCTGACAATAGTGTTGCGGTGCTTCGGACTGGGATTCTTGCAGTTTGTCTTGCTGAAGCCACTCCACATTGTGCAATAATTAACTACCCACCACGCGTGGGATTTGAACCCACCCACCATACTATAAGGCAGCCTCCAGCCCTTCACCAACTTTTGCACAGAAACCTATTGAAGCTTCAGATTAACGTCTGGATAATACTCAAAACTTTAAACACATGTCAGTGTGACTTAGCATTTTCGAAATATTTCCCACTAGGCAATTCAGATCCAGAAAGAGGGACTAAATCCCACAGAAAATTGCATTTCTTTTTTGGATTCTCAGTTCAAATATTTCAGTTCCTGCTGTAGTGCTTTTTGCAGTTTCCAAAAGTTGTCTTCTTCTCAAGCATACCGTTTATGTTTAATTGCAACAGCACTCCAAGAGGTACACTCAGTACAGATGACCACATTATACTCCTTTTGCCTTGTTTTGGCAAGTTTTGCATTGTCATCCCAGGATGTAAAAGTGCAGGATCCTCTGATATGTGTTACTCAATCACAAAATCTAGCTTCCTAAAGCAAGAACATAGCCAGTGGGGAACTCAAACACAGAATTTTGTACTTCACTTAATGGTGATAAAATCCTAAATAGGCATCTAAAAACAGAATATTCCTTCATTATTTGTCTCTTCAGCTGTTCCTAGGATACAGCTCTTGCATTCAAAAGCTTTATACACTCCTAACTTCTTTATTATTTTGACTGTCCTGTCACCTGGTGTGTCAATGTTTCAAAGTTTCTGATCGTGTGCTTGTTACTTTCTCTAACTGTTAATAAGAAGAGATAAAATATGGACACTCATATGCCAGTGCTTTCTGATTTTAATGATAATAATTTCAATATCTCATAATACGCACCAGAAAACTAAAATTCAATTAAAAACTTGAATGAAAAATATTTTTAGAAGAACGTTTTGCTCTATTCAGGGCAGGAGGGAAAAAGGATATCATGTGAACTCAGAAAAGCAATAGCGTCCATTATTTCCTGTTCCCATAAGTAATAATAGTACTTATTCTGAAATGCGGTAGCTTTCTCTGTGCTCACTTATTTTTCTGTCCTCACTATGATTACAGGGCACTCAACTTTGGTGTTTATTTTTAACTCTACTTTTTGTCCATTCATGCCTCACATCACAAGCTCGTCTCCCGCAGAACCTCACTTTGAGAGCACATTTAAGAGAGACAGAGAGTCCTCCTATGTTCCTGCGCTGTCATTGTCATCTGCACTTTCACAGCATTTATGAAATTTCTTGGTAAACTGTGAAAGCAGGTTGGAGTTTTGTAAAATGGTTGCTTTTCTTGAAAGCCCAGCATCATACCTTTTGTGCTGGCATCCTTGCCTTTGTATTGCAAATGTTTTTATGTTAACTGCAAAGTGTGCTCCCTTCCATTTGTGTGCACTGATGTTTTGTCTCTTAGGTCTTACAATACACTTCAAACTTCATGAGATTTTCTTCTTGCTATGTGGTTTTACTTGAACAAATTTGACCATCAATAGAATTACAGCAACTTGGCTTCTAGCTGGGATAAGTCTACAGCATAATATCTAACAGTCTTCTTTACTAGCTATATTATTTTGGAAGGTATTTGTTGGAAAGGGAAGAGGTTTAGATTGTTATGAAAACACACTATTCCAAAATCAGGATTTTACATGGGTATGGTAGTTTAATTTTAATAACTTCATTTAATAATTTTCTTTTCTCTTCCTACAGGACCATACTGCACATCTCTGATGTTTGTGATCTTGCAACACATGGTCTTGTTCAGAAATTTCTCCCTAAATATTACCTGCCACTGTTGAGCCATGTTCCTTCTAATAAAGTAAAACTCAACGATCTTCAATTTCTCAGTTTCTTATACACAGGAGTATTGAGAAGAAGCTGGCCTCTACTCCCAGGTTCATTTATATAGCACAAGTCACAGTTCAATGCATTTAAATGTTATCAGACAAGCACCATCTTCCACTGGCACAAAGAAATCATCTTTGCAACTATATTCACTTTCTCAAAGTTTACTTTGAAATGCTAAGAATTCTATTGCCTGAAGTTCCATATTACAACAGTCTTGCAATTACAATTTTTATTTGCTCTTTTCATTTTACCTAGGCTTAAAAAATATAATCTTACCGAATTTTCTTGACTTAGATAAAATAATTTTCTAGTATTTTGTTTAGGACTCCTTCCTATACCTGAATGTCTTAGTTCTACCTGGTATTTTCTTGCTTCTGAATTCTATCAGTAAAATATTAACATCATATAAAATACTGCTTAACATTGCTCTTTAAAACAAAAATGTTAAGCAATAGATCCCAGAGTTAATTAATTTCTGAGCCCTCATTTTTGCAATAATCTCTACTTTCTTAGCTTCCCATAAAAAGGCCCTGCAAAAGACCAAAGTTTATTTTAGCCACATTTAAAAAACACCAAGGCACAATGTGACAGATTCTATTACCATTTAACTTATATATAAATTTTTATTAATGCATTACCCTTTGAATCAGCAACTAAATGGGTTTTAAGAATGAGATTTCTCTGAAGATGCCACTGAATGCTGAAAGCACAATAGGATGGGCATAGATGACCTTTCCAAATGTAACTGAATATATTTCACATAACACCTGACTTACCATGGAATGAATCTGACACTGCTTTTCCTAGATAATTCATATTTTTAGAAATACAATGTTTAAACATTAAGTTTATTTTTACAGTCTTGACTCTTTGTCTCCTTGCATGCTGCATCACAAAGCAATGAAATTTTTTCAGTCAGCTTCTATTTCTTTCATAAACTGACTTAGAATTAAATTTGGAAAGCACTGAAACAACCTGTTTTAAAAGTATTCAAAAGTATCAATGTAATGCTTAATGGACAGAGGGTAGCAGGATAATTTGCAATGTTACATATTAAATACTAAACACTTCATTTTCTACTGTTGCATACAGGAAGCTTCCCTAGTACTGAGTGGCAGGGGTTATTAACTTATTATCAACTTCATTTAATTCTTGCCAGCATGCGAAAAAGCCAACAAAATGAAGTAATATATTCCCTCTGCTTAGATATGCAACAGCATCTCTTCTGAAATGTGCACCTCAAGAACATACTGTCTTATATTTACTTTTACTTCCTAGCCAATAGCACAAAATACTGAAAGAAGCCATTTACATTACTTTCAAGATATTTTACATTTTCATCTACTGACTATCATGAAAAGTGGAGGCAAAAAAGATGAACTGCACTGCCAGTGAACTGGGACAAAGGTGATTTTACCTAGTTATGAAGTGATAACTACAAATAGCAATACATAAGATCAGAGAATCACAGAACCATTTAGGTTGGAAAAGACCCTAAAGGTCATTGAATCTAACCATTAAGCTAGTAATACTAAATCCACGGCAAAACCATATCCCCAAGTGCCACACCGACACATCTTTTAAATACCTCCAGGGATGGTGACTCAACCACTTCCCTGGGCAGCGGGTTCCAAACCTTGACAACCCACAACCCTTTCGGGGCAGAAATTTTTCCTCGCATCCAATCGAAAGCTCTCCCTGTTCAACTTGAGGCCATTTCCTCTCATCCCATTGGTTGTTACCTAGGAGAAGAGACCAACACCCACCTCACTACAACTTCCTCTCAGGTAGCTGTAGAGAGTAATAAGGTCTCCTTTAAGCCTCCTTTTCTACAGACTAAACAATATCCTTGGTACTTTAGCTGGTTCCCTCAGCTGCTCCTCATAGGACTTGTTTTCATATGATATGTCACAGCTATACTGCAGAGCAAAGACACTCAAGTTTTCTTTGGTAGCTGAACAACATATACGGCTTTCCTGGTTTTAGTTGCAGCAGATTCCAGTATCTTCTAATGCAGCTATCTCAATTTTTACTGTCACCAACATAAACAGTTGCATTTTGCAAAATTACAAAAAATCATTAATTGCCATTTTCACATTAGCTGGGTTGAGCAGACTGAACTGAGATTTATGCAGGCTTACATACATGAACCAGAAAGCCAACAAAAACATGATCTGTGCTTTTTTATCAGTGCAAACAAAGTAGTGCAGAAATGTGAATTTCTGATTGACAAAATAATAAAAGCATTAAGTTGTAACCAAAACCAAATAAACCCCATTTGATACTAAAAAAAAAAAAAAAATCACTCAAATGGAAATAAAGTACCAAGGATGTTAATAATTGTTGTTCAATGATGTACAAAACACAGGGGTTGTGCTTTCTTTATATCTGACAGAAAGCATTTACTATGAAAAATATGAATCAATCAACTAACTTACAACTTTCAAAAAACTGGAAAAGCAAAAATTTTCCTTCATTGAGCATTATGTAGTTTTATATATTACTATTCATTTAAATCCTTATGCTTTAACATAACTCCTCATTGTCAGACCTTGTCATTCACCAACACTGTCTGAACAGATTTGTTTACCCAGACATAAAATCCCAGCAAAATCAGAACTGTTAAATACAAATTACATTTCAGTCCTCTTCATGAACAAGAAATATTACTGGAGATATAGGACTCCAAAGATATGTGGCCAGGATGAAAGGAAAAATTATTGAGAAATGGATAATCCCATTGTGAAAGGGAAATAAATATATTTCCATATTTGTTATTAGTTAGGAACAATATTGTTTCTGTAAAAATCAAGATTACAGAGGTCCCATCAGATAAGCTGAAGTTTGCACTGTTAATATGAATAAAATACCTTATTTAATTAGAAAAATATTTATTTGTGTAGGAAAGCATGAATGCGCTGACATTAATTCATAGGAAAGCTCTATAAAATATTTTTAATATTATACATACAGTATTATTTATAATTATTTAACATTTTTTACAACGTTCCATTGCTCTTTCACAAAGGGTTGCTATTTCCAGTTTAACCTCCAAAACCTCTAACAGCAAATATTAAATGAAAGCAAGGCAATATTACAAAAAAAAGTATAATTGAGGATCTACTGCCTTTTTTTTTTTTTTTAACAAATGATATACGCAAGAAATTAATGAGTCATAGGAAGCAGATTATTAAAACCTACTTGTACCAGAAAATAGCAATTCATACTAAATATTTCAGTGGCTCTTTCATTTTTGCAGCGTAACTAAGTATTACTCTGGAATAGTATTTAACCAGGGACTCACTGAAGAAATAGCAGACATTTTCCTACACTTTATTCTAGTGTACACACAAGCACTTATGTTTGAGTTTTTCTGCAAGAATCCAGTGAGATGGAGAGACAGAAAGAGAAGCAATGCATGGCTGGTTTTGGTTTTCTGAGATCACATTTTCCCCAAATCCTCCCTGTGAGAAAGTCCTGCTCAGCTTGCAGACTGCAAGACCTCATAATCTGTGGTATTAAACACAATTCAGAAATCTTACAATAATGTCCTGGGTTGCCAGCTGGGTTTAAACCATGACAGAAAAGCAGCTTGGAAACCTGATATTCATCCAGTGAGACAAGAAAATAATCACTCTACTTGAAGAACACTCTCTGAACCATTTCTAATTCAGAATTACAGACTCATTTCTTCTATCATTGGTATGAGAGCCATGCCTCTTTACTGGAGATGCTCCCTGTTTGGTTTTTTTTTTTGAGATTGAGGTTAACTTGGGTGACAACTTCAGTGTTTTTTGGCCTTCCCCCCATCTCTGCTATCCAAGAAAACTTGGAATACATGTAAGGAAAGCAAACTTTTACAAAGTTACATGACCCCAGGAGCTGGCCTTTAAGGAAATTGGTAGATTTTTACACTGATGATATAGGAAAGATCACAGAAAACTGTGAAAGGCAGTCACTCAGCAAATCCTTTTGAGGGATCTCAGCATAGCCTTGCTTCCCTGGAACTGCTCTTGCTTTGAGACTGATTCCATGAAGAAAAAAAATGACAGTAAGTCATAAGAGGCAGACTCCTTTTATGCCGCCTAATGCTCCTAAAGGTAAAACACCAACCAAACATACAACAACAGCAGCAACAACAAAAAAAAAGCCAGACAAGAAAACCCAAACAAACCCACACCATTTATCCCACCAAGATTACTCTGTCTCTCTCGTACGGGTTATTCAGTCCAGGAATTTAACTAAGCAGAACTATACTCATAGCATCTATGAGACAATGAGCAGAAACAGTTCAGCTCAACTCAATTCTTCACTAATAAGGAGTAAATCTTCCAGTTCTGAATCTTTTGACGGTATGGTGGAGACACAGTCAGCAGAGACTACCCCAGCTTCTCACTGGCACCATGAACTAAACTTAATGTTCACCTACAAAAAAATGAAAGCATTTTATAAAGTTCCACAAAATCCAAATGTCTACTAGGCTTTGCAGGAGCTCAAATTTGGTTTGTGCTTTCATGAAGACCTTCCCCTAAGTACTTCAAAAACACTGAAAGGGCTTTCAATCTCTAAATCTAAATTTTATTAGAACACAAACCAGAATAAATAGCTTTAAAATATAAAAATAGAAAGTGAAATACAGAATTTTATAAGAAATCTCCCATCCTATCTACTGCATTTTTGCAGTGTCTTCATGATCTGTTTTTTCATCCAGCTTTGCCTCCAGTTCAGCACCCTCACCATGAAGAACTGGTTATACACCTACCACCTCTACTTTTTTTAACCTGTTCAAGTAACAGGCTCTCCTTGCCTGTTTCTCAAATCCTCTTTCACTCCCTACCTGCTGTACTCTCCACTCCAGCATCATTTCCCAGCTGTTCATTTCAAGCTATGCAGAGCAGTCAAGAGGAAATAAGACAGTCTCCTCCCTGCTGCCCAATCACATCTTAACTCTTAACAGCAAAACACTTTTGTAAACTTAAATACAACAAATATGCCATCAGTCATATATAACTTCCTTCACAAATTTATAGAAACATTCAGATTCTCTTTAGGCTAACTATGACCTTAACAGAAGATACAATCTTCACCTTATAGCTACCAGGAAATAATATAGCCTATCATTTCTGGTTATATACACATAAGTCTTCTAGCACCTTGAGTCAAAGCCACCAGCAACTTCATCAGCCATTATATGCATTTTGCGAAGCGTGAGTCATACTGAAGATCCATGGCAGTTCCAAATGTGTACTTTCTTCCAAGATGTGTAATACAAAACTGGCAAAAAAAAGCCCCAAAACCTGAAAACCCAAACCAAAACATATTCCTCAAGTCTCCAGAGGAACAACAGTTCCATGATGATTGTTCCTCCCTTCACTGTCCGCTTGGCCAAAACCAGAAATACTAGCATCATTCCTTGTAAAGTCTGGGATCATCTCTTAATTTATTACAGATGCTCAATGACATGTATGAAGAAACTAACTGGGACAAATTCCAGACCTGCCATTGGTGCCTTCCAGTGACATAACAAGTGACATTCCTCTGAACAGGTATGGACGTCTGCCCCTGAACTAGTGATGTTGAACTCCACTCAAGATGGAGTGGGAAGAAACAGGGAGCCTTATGTATGATTTCCCTTATTCTGAAGGACAGGCCAAATACCCACCAAATGAATTACACCTAGCTTAATAGCTTACTGATCCACACAAAACATCTATCACATGCTCTCCAGAATGGTCCATCCTCAGAGACACTAATGCCTTTCCTCCCCAGGAATCAACTCCAGTCCCTGTCAGACTATTCTGTTTTGACTACACTTACGGTCTGACCTTGGCAGCCACACATTCACTCTTATATTGCATGACGGGAGCCACCTACACTATAAAAATGCAGCTATATGGGCACAACGAGGTTTAAACTGTTTTGCTTTGCACCCTCAATATCAGCTGCTGAATTTTCTCACACCACATGTGACAACTAGGATGTTTTAAACAGAAATCAAGCGCAATTTAATTCCCTAGATTAATTTGTTTGTACTATCTGTACTATTTGTAGCGCTATCTTCTTAGCCTCAGCAAAGACTGAGGTGCTACTGTGCAAGCCAGCATTCAGAAGAGCCAACAAGTATGCTCTTAAAGAACAAATTACACTTTCTGAGTATTAATATTAAACTCTCTTTAACTCTCTTCATTTGCGCACATTTATTACACCGACAATTTAAATGTTATTTAAAGCTGAAAGATTAGAGATTGAAAAGCAGGAAATTTCCACAGCAACTTTTGCCTGTGCCTGGTGATGCTGAAGTGACAGAACTGCTATTAGCCCACATTACTGAGCAGCTGCAACAAGTGGAGCAAATTTTTACTCTGCTATAGTGTCCTATAAGAGCCTTTGACTGAATATTTCAGGTTTCTTTAACTTCACAGCCTGGGGGCCTGAGCTTTCCAAGGTTGAGGCAAGGCTGGCAAGTCAGGGCCAGCTGTGCAGCCCCATGCCCACAGTGCAGATCTAAACTGGGCGGATATCCCTTGGCTGCAAGGTGGTCAGCAGGCTGGTACATGAACTTCAAAACACTGGTTGACTTGGCATAGCGTAAAAAAAATGCTGCCTGGCCTGTTTTTGTTTTCTAACCCTCGTGTGCTCTTACCTAGGCTGATGAGCAGACCAAGGGCTGCTCCTCTTTACCGTAACCAGAGCTGTTGCTACTGCTTCACATGTAGTACTGCAGGTGAAATGCTGCATGGTTTAGTATCATGACATATCTCCAGCGCATATTTCCATACACTTCAAAACCAACATAATATAGCATGAAATACCTAACACTTTTACTATTTATCAGGATATATATTTATATAAATATCTAAATAAATAAATTATAAATTAGCTTCACCAGCTAAGTGCAGCCAGAAAAAAAAAAACAAAAAAACAAACAACAAACAATAAACCAAAACAAATGGAAAGGATATTACTAATTCAGAAAGCTGTCCAAAATTAATCTACTCCCTTTTAAACCAAGCTCACATTATAGCGGAAGTCCTTGTTTATTTTTCAGAGGCCTTTGATGTAGTTCTCTATTTTTACCCTCAAACACAGCAGAAATATCTGACAAATCTCATTCAGATTTGACACACAAAGCCAAATTCACTTTTCTACACACAGAGAGGAGAGGCATGCACTGGCCTTGATTATGCTTTATTAGGTTCTTCATTAAAATCTGTGTCAGTGGCACCATCAAGTGGGTGAGACTTGATTTTTCTAAGAAATTATTTTTAGCTGTATACAGAATGTGGTTTACCATAGAAGAAACAGGAGGAAAAAGAAGGCAAAAGCTCCCATCACTCCGACTGACGCACTGTCAGCTGTGTGCTGCCACAAAACACCTGCAATGCTTTTTAGTATGTATTTTGCAGATTAACCAGAAATCTGTCGCTCTATGTAATCAGTGTTGCTCCAGCTGTTTCCACAGAAAGTGACAAGACAGGAAAGAAAGTGCAAGACACTGGAAAGTAGCTGAGCACTGACTTTGCTTTCAGTACATGGCCTGAAGATGCAGGGCCATTCCCTACTTAAGGTAACCATTTTCAGCCCTTGCCACTATACTGTCCAAGCAACAGAGCGGTTTTTCATCAGGTGCTTCCCTGTTCCAACAGTAAGTAGAGAAGTAGTGGCAACTCACCTTACACAGAACGACTGACACACATGGCTTAGAAACTATTTACACCGTATGAATTGAGGTTTCTAAGATAAGACTCACGCTCTGAAAGGTCACAAACTACTCAGGGCACTCAGTGCTGAAGACAGAATTCTGAAGTTGGATGATGTGAATAAAGGAACCATGGTGTCACCCAGAAAGCTTGCAACTGAAAAAAGACATGGATAAGTCTCCATAGCACCAGCAACTGCTTGGAAGTAAGACAGCTGGCCTTTGTTTTAAGAACCAAGATCAACAATTAATTTTTTTTTTTTTGTACTTTACCAAAATTAAACTAAAAGTTACATTGAAATAAATAAAAAAACCCATCAAACTCAAAACAAATGGATTAAAAGTTTTTTCCATTCTTTAATACGTTAAAGTGAGCAACAGCAATTGAAAAACCCTTGGGTCACACCAAACCAAATAAAATCAATAACTTGGAATTTAAATCCTTCATTTCTTGACAAACTAAATACTTAATTCAGTCAAAGAACAAATACTTCATTTTGAAGATGAGTGCAATTTTATAATTTTGAAATTATATTGACTGACAACTTGAAAAAAAAACTTGCTTCAATCTGGAAAAATAATAGTAACAGACATTGTAAAGTGCTTATCTGAAAATAAAAGGCTTTCTTCAGATTTGTTCCAGGTCCACCCCCTTCTGCTACAAAGAGCAACATGGTTAAACTAACCTGCCTATGGAGACTTTTTTTTCTTCAAGTTCTAAATTTTAGAATCAACAAGCTTGCAAAGAAATGCACCATTTAAAATACCGCTGTCATACCAAATATCCCATCTAAAGCAGAGATACATAAATATTTTCCACCTGAGTTAACGAGATCAGTTCTGTGCCTTCTCATTTCACCTACCAGCATAGTTCTGATGCATGTGAAAGGAACCAAAACCTGCAAGACCTCATCATAAATATATGCCCCATTTGGAAACACAGAAACACCAAGGAAGCAGAGTATTCCTACCATATTCAAATTCTCATAGAAGCAGAATCTACAGCCTTCCCACTGGGAAAGTGTCATGGGCTCAGAGGGGACAAGCATCCTCTACTGAATTTCTCTGGCTGCCTCCTGAAACCATCAGAAGTTCAGCACTAACCCAAAGAAAGCCAAAGTTAGTTTTTAATTTCTGCCCAAAAGGCCCCACAAGTTGCCTCTGTATTTCTACTTTGCATTTTTTTATTTTTAGAACATAGTTTGTTTTGAATATTTTGATGTAAATATTTTAAAGGCCACACAGTTATTAACTGAAATTATTATTCAGGTTCAAAGTGAATACAGGCTGCTTCTATTATATCCAGGTTAACAAAATTGTGGTATTTACAAGATTTTGCATACGTCCTGTTGATTGCAACATTCTGTAGACTCTAATGAATATGTTATTCTGGAACACTAGCAGCATGAAGAAGGTGAGGATGGCCCTGAGGGTAAAACCCAGAAGTCCCAGTCAGGAGGGGAGTGTGGGTCAGGCTCCACTTCGGAGCAGACTGGGCTGGTCCAGAGCAGCCTCCAGGCATGTTCCTGGAGGAAGATGATCACCGGCCTTATATTGCTAAGTCACAATAAAAAGACCCTGCTTCCAGCAGATTTCCAGTCAGATTCTAAACACAGGAGATGATCATCAACCCCACTTTACAGATAGCAAAGCAGAAGCACAAAGAGAAGGGATGGTTTGCCCAAAGCCGCAATAAAAAGGAGGTTTCCGGCATGCTAGTCCAGGATGTAGATGCCCCTACCAGGCTATACAAAAGGACTTAATATAACTGGAAAAGACACAATTAACAACTGGGTAGACAGAAACCACTATTTACAAGCATGTCAGAGGCAAATTATTACCCTGAGTTTTATATTAAATTGAGTGCATTTATTTGAGTAAAACAGTATTAATCCCACTGTTGAGGCAAATTAAGGATTTTAATAGAGGAATTTTAAGTGGGGGAAGAGAAGGTAAGTGGAAAAGGCATGCCACTATTAATAAAATAAACAGATGTCAGTGCAAATAGACATCACTTATTAGAAGCATTCTTTCCATGCAGGAGAATGACGGCTTATAAAATCTTTTTCCAGTGCTTTAATATTTAGTGATGAATGCAACTGGAAAGGGGGAAAAAAATCAAGAAAGAAACCCTTGTCAACATTTTCCAAACCATCCAAAACAAATAACCTGCTTTAAAATAATATTTTAGACAATTGATGCTAACTACTGGTTATGCATTGTTCAGAATAAATAATTACCTCCTTTGGAAAGTCACAAAGCATTTTAATGGAAGCGTTTGTACAGTGCAAATAGCTCTAAGACTTTTCTTAAACTCCCAAGACATTTAAAGCTGAGTAAACTGGAAATTAGTATGAAGATTACCTTACATAGTGTTGGGACACCTGCAAAAATCTAAAATGTTGAAGTTCTCAGAACCTCTGAAATAGCTAAATATTAGTAAATGCTTCAGGTTTCTTCCACAGAAATGTCTGTCCTCTATTCACATTGAAAGAAGATAAATGCTGGTGATGATAGCTAAAATTAAGATAATCATAAGTTTTTTTATCAATACAAGCAGAAGGTAAAAAACTGAAGGTAAAAGCTGGGGAATTTTAAACTTCAAAATCTACTTATTCCACCATAAAAACACTTTTACTTCTTGAGAAATCCAACTTCTCTGTGAGAGAAGAATCAAGTTTTCTCCTCAGCTCTGCTGAGAGCTGGAAACTCTGGAAAGCTGACCTGCCACCACAGTGCAAAGGAAGGCTCCCAGTGGCTCAGGCTCACAGCTCCTGTCCAGGCACTGGAGACTGGGAAGTTTCTAAGCGGCAGAGCACTGGTTTTGGGACTTACAGTACCACTGTGCATCTCAGTTCTCCTTAGGCCTGCCATGCAACTCAGGAACCAGAAGCAAAGTCCTTCTGGAGCACACACTACGACTAGAGTCATCAAGACTTCTAGAGCATACACCTAACATAATCCTCTTAGGCTCCCTTCACTGCTAGTGGAGACATCTATTTCAGGACGCCACAGATTATAGCCTAGAAATAAATATTTTTCATTAACTGCACGACAGCCAAAATATGAAACTCTAAGTTGCTCAAGCTTTGGTTTCTACATAACAAGAATTTGCATTCGATCAGGTGAATCTCATCCCAAGAATCTAGAGAAGCTCCATGGCCACCAGTTCATTGTCTTTCTTTTTCCTGGAATTTCAGTGTAATCAAAATACCGCAGGAAAATATTCTGATTCAATGGTAAATGATAACAAATAATCAGTGACGTAAGAGGTGACTGCAATGAAACCCCTCTGAGAAATGTTGTGAGTCATCTGAATCCAGTCAGTATCAAAACCCTTTGAAATGATGTCCTGAAGATAGAACGTTTTCAAAGCTATCATTAGCAGAAAATATTTTCCTGCTAGGGAGAACAGGAAAATTATCTCAGCAACTCTGTTTCTCTTCGAAAAACTTAAGATGACTACCTTGAAGTCAGAAGTCTAAGGGAACCCATGGTAACAGTTAAACCTTCCCTGAATGACCCATCTGAAGTGAAACAGACCCTCTGCTTCTGCGACAATCACCTGCAGCATTCCAGAAGAGAATTTACTTCCCTGTCCTACTTAATATGTCTTATGCAGTCCCTTGAAGAAACAAGTTTATGAGATCCTTCAACAGCCACAAGCAGATTGCATAAAGATCTAGTATCTGTACACTATCTATGATATCTATGACATCTATGATATCTATGATAGTGTAAAGGTAACACCATAGTACAGGTGCCACAGATATTCAAGTAATCCAAGTGATGAACAAAATCAGGATATGGGTACTGAAAAATGCATAAAGTAAACTTCAAGGGAATGAAGTTTATGTCTTTGTTTATCAGAAAATGTTCCTAAGACCCCAAAGTGATCCTTTTGTTTTGATTATCTGTCTAGCAAATATTCAGAAAAAGCTGTTGAAATACAGATTCTCCTCTGCACTGCAGTAACTTATTTTCAACTCATTAACCAAGAATGAGCTTCCAGCTCTGCAACTGTCCTACAACTACCATCACACCGCACCACCACTCTCTGATAACGTCCTGCCATTGGTAACAAACATCAGCCATCACTTATCTGACTATGGCAATGTATTTTTAAAAAAGCCTTCCAGCTAGAATTAAGCAGAAATTAGTGTTCCCATTGTGAAATACTTTTTAGGTTAAAGCCCAGAACAAAGTTTTCTTCAAGAAAAAGTAAAAAGAAGAGGAAAAACAATACCAGATTTACTCAGGCAGGAATAACTAGCAGCCTGGCAGTCAATGGAGATTCAGGTTAAAGGCTTCTTTGTCTGGACCAAAGCAAGAAGCAACTCATACTTAAAATGTCTACATGGCAGGAAAGTGCTTGAGCCACAGAGCTGCTTGTTATATCCTGGTGTTCGACAAAATAATAACTCTCCAGCCTCAAGACACTTGTCCAACAGAAATTTTAACAAAACTATCCTGTCTGACTGAAGCTTGGCATTTGGCCAAACCTGACAGGACAGTAAAACAGTTTCAGGTAAAATCTAAGTTATCAGCCCAACAACCTCTACCAGAAGGTCAGAACAAATATAGCTCATCTGCCTAGGAAGAAGGGCTACTGCACACACGTGACAATTTCACTTTAGTTGCTCACCCTAAAATATTTGGTGAATTCTTTTTCTCTCTCTCCTGATAGTGATACACAGTCATAAAGAACTACTTCACCTTGAGTCCATAGTTATCTTTCCTTATATTCAAAGTGAACATAAACATAAAGACAGATTTTTGATTCAAATTTAATATATAGGAAGACAAGTATTTGCAGAGATGGTTTTATCCTTCGGAAAAACAAAATTACCTCTATGTTAATTGCAGCTGAAAATATTTCTGTTCTTGTTTCAAAACTGTGAACTACGCAACCTTGTATCCACAAGCTTACTTACATTTGTTATAAACATTTTCATGTGGCGAACCAACTGACTATATTATCCCTTTAGAGAACTGAAACTAATTCCAACTATCTGTCTCTGTAGCAGAAATCTGTAAAAAAATAGAATCAGTCAAGTACACTGGGGATACAGGGATAGACCTGAAGTTCAGAGCTGTTTTGCTGCGTTTTTATATTGTTCATCTTTAAATATCTCTCCACCTATGGCAAAGCCTGACTTTGCCATCAGCTCCATTCCACTGATGGAAATTACATAATTGGTGTCAGGTAGCTGGTTGTCAAGCAAACTGCTATCCCCCTTGGTTGTGTTTTAATACATGAAACTGCAGAACCATGGCGGAACCATTCCAGAGCTGACAAAAAAGTTAAAAGTCTGAATAATTCATGTTACAGTACTTTGTATACCTACCATAGTTTGTTGCTTTGTTGGTTGTTTTTTTTTGACAGAACAAAACATGTACAGCTTCCTTGTTTGTTGGGGTTTTTACCCCCTTTTGGGTAATCAGGGGTCTTAGCAATATGGCTATACAATACTGCCCAGTCAGGATGTGTCTGTAAAAACAGGATTTGACTGGAAATGCTGTTCTGACAAAAGAGAAAATACAGGACACTTTGCCATGAAAAACTCCACAAACCTAAATGCCGGTTTGTTTTCTCAGATGACACTACAGTCATTTTCTGAACAGCTTTGTTTAATAAGTTGTTGGTATCACTGCTACTCTGATTTCCAAGCTGAAGCTCTCAAAGCAGCCAGAGCAGTTTTCAATGCTGTGCTATGCCTTTCTGTTAGAAGCTGCTTATGAAGCAGACCACAAACCACTTCTGCTCTATTGTGGTGGTTTAAGTGGTCTGCTGGTGTGGGCCTAAGACAACATGCCTGCCAGCCATCTAAGCTTTGTTACAGCACACCCGAGGATAACTATGTCCTTGCCTACATCAGGGAGTCCTATCTTTCTCTTCAAAAGTCCATGTGTTCATGGAAGCATCAGCACCATTGCACATACTTGCCATAGCAGTCACATAAATATCCAGAACAACCTTAATATCTAAAATTATAGCTGACCTACATGTGCTATGTATCTGTAGCTGCATCTTGTTTCTAGGATAGTCAAAACAACTTCTTTCCCTTCTAGTGGAATTTTTTTTTTCTAATTTAATTTGCTTGGGTAACACAAAGTTACCCAAGTGGCATATAAAGCACTATGGTATCTTTTTCACTGATTCCACTGGAGAAAGCTGTGAGATACTGCACTAATTGATTTATAGTAATGACTGACTTCAGCCTTACATTCACAATGCAGAAGGATGGCAGCATAAATCCCTGTGACTCTGAATAACAGGACTGAGGAACTGCATGTTGGGATGGCTGGAAAACAATGCTGTTCCCTTTCAAAAGCATCTCTGCTGAGGTTTACAGGAAAAGGAGGTGGCAAAGCACTTTCAGTGTTATAGAAATTCATATTTCTTTTTCCCCTGTGGGAATGCAAATAGAAAAATTTCTACCTTGCTCCAAATATAGAGTCTGAATGTCCCCAACAAAGAAAATCTATTCAGTTTTCTCATCTTCCCCTAAAACAGAAGCTTAGATACCAGTAGGTAAATAGACAAACTAACAATATTCAGAATTAGCTCCCTGATAAACTTCTTCACAATCGTTTAAAAAACACTGACCTAGTGTCTCCCTACAAAGAGAGAATGTAACTAGCCACAAACTCATAATGTGGAAAGTCTAATTGCATCCAGCATGCAGAAAGACCAAGGTCCAATTTATCATGAAAATGTTCTCTGAAAACAAGGCACACAAAAACAACAACAAAAAATACTGGTATTTCAATAGTTGTTCACTAACGACACTTTTCTGTTTCCATGGCAGTAGACAGTCGAATCCAAAATTGTGTTATCTTCTTGTTACTTACTTAAAAAAAAAACAAAACAAAACAACAACCAAACAAAACCTTCACAGAAATAAAAACTCAACCCAATAACCAAATGGAGGCATTCAGGACACACCAAGCTACCAACATAACAGAACCACTGTGTGAGACATTGCCAATACTATTGCAGAAGTGAAGAAATATTCTTCTCACCTCCTACAGAGCTATGACATATCCCTAGAAAGAACTCATTATGCCACAGTCTATTGGGCTCATGATAAGAGTTGTGCCATTAGTCCTCCAGTGTCGCATTTGAACTGCTCTGGAAATTAAATGCATACATCCAAATTGTTTCTATGTAATAGCACACATCTATCTGGAAACCAAATGGAACTAACACTATTATACTTATAAACTATTACACAATTAAAAACTATCTGCATCTCTTATAAAAAGTAAACAGACTAAAAATAATTAGCGAATAGTTAAAGACAGTTCCCAAGTCAGGTCTTGTCTGTAGTAATCTGTGTCATCCTTAATACGATTAGCAGCAACAAAAATACCAAAAAAGAAGGAAGACTTTTTTGCTGCTTCAGGCTCCAAATGTGGCTGGTTTCCCTACTGTAATTAGGAACTGAAGTTAACCACACCAGTTATATAAGTAAGAAGCCTAAATTCAAAGATACTGCTCTGAACAACCCCAGCTATGTCCTAGATAGATAGTAGTATCAGGACAGAAATAATTAAAAAAATTTAAAGTACACTGTCTTTACAAGTCCATTTAATCTAGAACCACTTACATTTCCAGTCAGGTTGCTCAGGTGTATTCACCTTATGCTCCCGACACCTTAACATGATTGCATTTGCTTGAAGTTTATCCAAAATTTGCAGTTAATGCTTTTGGAATAAAACACGAGCAATTTTCCAGCAACGCATTCCCTGCTTAACTACTTATACTGCACCCTTATACTACTTATACCTAAACACTTGGCAAAAAGTAGAAAACAGGCTTATCTTCCTTCCATCCCTCCCTATATTTAAAACAAATGCCAACTGTTAAAACCAAAATACTAATCCTGTGTGAAGTTGGTAACAAGCTGACAAAATTACAGTGACGAACCAATAAGCATAAGCATTTTTTAAGGTAAGATTCACTATGTTCCTCACACTTGTTCCACTTGGGCTGCATGAGGTTTTTAGCTGCTATTATTGGAGTGCTGCAAGTGGAGAGTTTTAGTAATTCAGATCCTGAATTTTTGACTACTTATCCATAACAAACTTTGAATATGACCTGCCCACTGAAATCCAATGATCTAGAAAGCTAGCCCAGTAATTTAACAGAAAAATTTGCTTATGCCACCCATTTATTTCAACCACTACATTTGCAACAAGAAAATCAAGGGTGATTGATTGATTAAATTGTACTGAGTATGACAAGTGGCCCTGAGATGGCTATTGGCTTGATCTAGCCACTTTGTCATGATAACAACAAGACACAAATGTATACTCATACCTTAGTTTAACTACAACCAGATTATTCAGGCTTAATCTACATTGATTTTAGCAGCTTTTAACTGTATGGAAAACCTGGTGAATCTTTGTCTCTTGTTAATGGAGACACACGTTTGAGACAAAAAAACGTCTGAGAGTGCTGATAATACCTATCTGTAAGTAGAGAAATAGAGAGCATGGCTAATGGGAATGACTTTGTTTTTCTTTCTTTCTCTGCCATTTGGAGTTAATTTGGAGTTAATTGTCTACAGTCATATTCACTGTTTCCCAAGAAAGATGGCTGCTTCCTAGTAATGTTCAGGGTTTTCTAAACGCCATAATTTATGTAAACATCAGTCACCTACTCGTTTTGACTTACATGCATAACTCTTTTGCTCATTTTATATTGAACTTACAACATAATACTTTTTATATAGAGCATTAGATATAAAATTTACAAAGATTTCCACGATCATGTGCACTACATCAAAAGATGTGGTTTTAGCATAGTAACATCACAACCTCATGGTTGTTTAGCACATATAAGCTACTTACTTAGACAACAGAATTTAATGAATAAATTTACATCTACAAAATGCTAAATTTCTTAATTGTACACAAACTGCTTTACTGCTGGAATTCAAAATGTTTTATCTCTTTCTCCTTAGGTATTGCCACAAAAAATAAACAAACAAAGAAACAAAAAACCTCCCCAAAAAAACCAAATCAAAACAAAACCTGGAGCAAGTTTCTCACTTGATTTAGCAAAAGTCTACGGTCACAAGAACTAGAATAACAATTACTTTTACTTTGCCAGAAGACTAAAATATAACAAAAGCAATAATGAAATGGATTTACAAATCTAATGCCTGGAAGAGTTCAGCCATAAACTAATCTCTGCATAAAACCATCTTCAGAGGGAAAGAAAAAAAAAAAAAAAAGGTTAAAACAAAGGGTAAAAAAGGTTCGCAGAGTCTAGACGTTTATTTGAAGCAAGCCCAAACCATGCTAGTATGGAAGTTAAGACCATGGTCTTAATTTTTTAGTATTTATTGAAACAGGTTTAAATAATCTGTGCACCAGACTGTTTGGAGTTTGTGCTAAGCACAAAACTTGAATATCACGATAAAGCCATTCAGATGACAAAATACCTTGCTTTGTCGTGAGAACCGATGATGATGAGGTATACTGTTCACTATTAATAATTTTCTAATGAGTTCCTTAGGAGGAACATATATATTTTTAAGTCCTTAAAACATACACAAGTTAAATAATATTTGCTAAAAACAACAAAGGATTACATTTCATTGTTTACAGACTACCTGCGTCAGCAGGGATCAATCTCTCAACTTTTTAACCCCAGGAATAATCTTCTACTAAAAAACATTTCTAAAGTATCCTGTGGTATTTTACAATTAGTCCTACTTCTTGGCACAGTCATCATCTAAGATAATTGACAAAATAATGAAAAGGAAATAATTCATTATTAATTTTTTGTGTGCTCCTACAGAAGAAAAGGAATAGACAACCATACTTTGGTCTTCATCCTGTAACCAGACCTCGGTTTGCTTAAGGGCAAGGTTGGGCAATCTTCAGGAATGATGCCAAAGTATACGTCTAGGTACAGCCTGGAGGTGGACAAAAGTGGAGCCTTGCTAAAATTCAAAAAGCTTTAGCAAAGCCATTCCTTCCATGCAAGCTTCTTTCCACTGTCATAGAAAGAGATTCCATAGTTGATGGAATCTTGGTTCTGCTGGCTTAAATAACACAGCTTCAAATGCTGTTTGGAACAAAGTATTACACATTTCTTATGTGTCTGTTCTGATTACAAAGAAGGAACTGTTCTGATTACACAGCAAGAAAAGTGAAGGAGGAAAATAGAGCAATGAAGTGTAAGAGTACATTTATTTCATAGTCACTGGTATACAGATTACAGTACCAAATTTTTCAACTCATCAGAATTTCATATGAAGAGGTACAAACCACTAATTAAGGTAGAGGAATTAAAGTCTCAGTTATACATAAAATACACAGATGAAAACGAGAGGAGCATCTGTTTAAACTGGAATATTCACAATGCATAAAGCAGCAAGTGTGTGAACAACTGAATGCTCAGTAAGTGTTGCAAGATTTTTGGATCAGTTAGGAACTACAGTCCATGAGCTAGAGAGTTTAGGTTACAAGGAAGTCTAGTTGGAGAAAAACATTACTTCATCACATTTATGAACACACCAATTTGCTATGAGACTTCTTAAAAACAAAACAAAGAAGGAATAATCACAGATTAAACCCCGAATAAATAAAAAAATAAAATACCTATTTTATTTATACTCTAACAAACAGACTGCTCTTTCTGAATTACCAATAAACTTCACACACCCTGTTCTACCCACAAAAATTAAGTCTGCTGTATGAAAAATTCTGTTACACATTGGAAAGAAAATAAAAGTATCTACCGAAGTAGACTTCTTGTTGGTGAAGTACTCACTGTTTCATTATAGAATATACATTTTTATAGAAGACCACTAACATGATCTCTATGTCACAGATATGGAATGTTTTTATACAGGTAGGTTTATGTAAACCATAAATTTAGTACTCAGAATCACAGAATGCTTAAATAAATAGCTGACTTTCAAAGACAGCCTTCTTTCACACTACAAAATACTACAGTAAAAGCATAGTAATTTTAGAAAAAAAAACTCTCATTGCTTTAGTTTTATACGGTGAGTAAGGAAAATAGTCTTTCTAAAACACTTAGGGAGTGCAAATTCTTATCAAAACCAAACCAGAAATATCTGCAATGTATTACTGCATTAAGGGAGACACTGCTAGCAGCTCCCACTTCTAGGCTCATAGTTCCACAAGAATCACCAATGTAAAGAAACCTGCTGACCTTTTCTTAAGCCTGACATATCTGTTGTTGCTCAGTGATACTGAAATTCAGTAACAAAAATGCCTTGAGGCTGGAAAAATGTCTTTTTATTAGGACATAAAATTCCACTCAAGTTTATCTGTACAATGAACCATTAAAAAATGGAGACTGATGTAAAAAATTATTCCTTAATTTCTCTCTTTTGCATTTTTTTGGTTTTTTCCTTTAGAACAAAACCCAACCCAACACTGGAACCAGATGCTTTCTGAGGCCAGACTTCAGAGTAGCAAAGCAGGACCAGCAGCACCTGCACTCAACATATCGGATGCATCTTGGAATTTGCAAAATAAAGCAGAAAGCACAGGCTTTGCAATTGAAATGATAGTTAATTATGAAGGAATTCTTATTTTTGCCTTTAAAAAAATATTTCTACAGAGAGAAAAATACTGTGTGCTTGTGTTTCGTAATACTGAATTATTCTTACATGAAATAAAATGCTTGATTTTGTATTTTAAATAAATCCTGATTTCCATCATCTATTTACACTGATTACTGTCAATCAGCAGTCCAATCTTGGTTCATTTTTCAGCAGTTTTATAGCACAGGAACTCCACTGCCTTTCAAAGTTCTACACCTGGGCAAGGGATTTGAATCACAACAACAGATTTAATTAAATTGTTTAATTTAGTTACATCCTAGAGATTATACTTTATATCCTAGAGAAAGGATATACTTCACATTCCTATTTCAGTCAGCATTCTCTAGCTTCACTTATTGAAATCTTACTGACCAACCAATATCATGTTTATTAGCTTTTTCTCACCATTTCAGAAAACTGCAACCTGGGATCCTGAAAACAAGGTTTCTGTAATTTTTTTTAACAGTTCGTGTATTTAAATTTTATATTAACCTTTTGCCATTTACTCCTTTCAATCTTAAATTAGCTTTCCTCTGAAATACCAAAATTCTCCACCTTCTTCGGGAATACATTTATTTATTTACAGAAATGTAGATTTAAGTAATGTCACCTATTTCTGGAGATACTGAAATCATGTATAGTTTGTAACATAGAATCAGAACCTGGACTTGACTCCTACCAGTCTCTAAATTGATTGAGTTGTATCTTCCTGTATCATGGCACCAAAAGCAGCAAGTTTCTTTCTTGGCAGCAGGAAAGGTTATGTTCTCTCGTTCTCAATCCCATAGGAAAATACACTGGAACATCTAAACTTACGCTCATCGAGTTATCTGATTTATCTAATTGAAATGAAAAACTAAACCCCTGATGTACAGAAATGTTATAGTCTCCAATGCAATCAAAGCAGGTTGCTAAAATTAGATCATAATAAAGACATTCAGAGCTTTACTAATTTTCTCATCTTTTTCTACCATAGAATGTAGTATCATATATTCATTTTCCTTTCACACCATTCAGTGTATGGCAGAGCATAGGATCTCAATTAGCACTAACTCTTGGGAACAAAAATGTACCATTTTCAAAGAGTTTCAGAAATAGCTGATAGCACAGTAAGAGTACATGCCATTGGGGTATATCTTGCTGTCTATCACTAATATTTGCCTGAGGTAGAAAGGAGCTTAAATATGACCAAGCAAGATAGGCCTCCATTTACTCATTCTGAAAAACAGGTATCCACAGTTGCGTATCTTTAAACTTCTACATTATGCTTACATTCTAAATTGAAAGATTTTAACAGCAAAGTTTTCTGTAAGAAACTTTTTGAGTGTTACCTCTGTATTAAAATTAATTACTGCTCCTTATAAGCTACTGACTTCAAAATTCATTATTTTAAGCACTCATTTTAGTTTAATTCCAAGTAACAGACTGAAATACCATAAAAAAATTACATCCATTAAAGATTATATATTATTAAAAGACAGAATTCTGTCTTTAAATACAGCATAAAAACCTGACCTTGCCTATAACATTTCTATTGCTACATCACCATGAATCAGAAACTACCTGTAATCCCCCTTAATATCTCTATTAAACAGATAATTTAGTTCTACAATGCGTTTAATAGATACAATAACTGATACCCCTTACAAAAAGTATCACTATATTTGGACAGAATCTGCCTGAACTTTGGGGATACAGTAAGATCACTGAAGACTGAAGAGTTCATTTGCTGATGAAGAGTTAAATCACCAATTACCAAGTGAAGACAGTGCAAAGCAACGTTTGTATAGCACAAATTGTTTTTTAATATCTTTAATAATCATCTGGATGAGGGCATTGACTGCACCCTCAATGAATTTGCAGACAACACCAAGTTGGGTGGGTGTGTTGATCTGCTGAAGGATAGGAAAGCTCAGCAGAGGGATCTGGACAGGTTGGATCAATGGGCTCTGGCCAGTGGCACAAGATTCAACAAAGCAAAGCGCTGGGTCCTGCATTTGAGCCACAACAACCCCATGCAACAATACAGGCTTGGGGCAGAGCAGCTGGAAAGCTGCTTGGCAGAAAAGAACCTGGGGGTGCTGACTGACAGCCACTGAACAGGCAGCCAAGAAGGTCAATAGCATCCTGGCTTGTATCAGCAATAGCATAGCCAGCAGGACTGTGGAAGTGATCATCTCCCTGTACTTGGCACTGGTGAGGCTGCACCTCAAGTACTGTGTTCAGTTCTGGGTCCCTCACTACAAGAGAGATATTGAGGTGCTGGCGTGGGTCCAGAGAGCTGGGAGCTGCTGAAGGGCCTGGAGCACAAGTCTGATGAGGAATGGCTGAGGGAACCAGGGTTGTTTAGTCTGGAGAAGAGAAGGCTCCGGGGGCATCTTACCACTTTCTACAACTACCTGAAAGGAGGTTGCAGTGAGTTGGGTGTCAAGTCTCTTCTCCCAATTAACAAGTGAGACAGGTTAGGAGGCAGCAGCCTCAAGCTGCACCAGGGGAGGTTTAGATTGGATATTAGGTAAAAAATTATTTACAGAGAGGGTTGCCAGGCATTGGAACAGGCTGCTCAAGGCAGTGGTAGAATCACGTCCCTGGAAGTGTTCAAAAGCAATACAGATGAGGCTCTTAGTGACATGGTTTAGTGCTGGACTTGGCAATGCTGGGGTAATGGCTGGACCTGATGATCTTAAATGCCTTTTCCAATCTAGTTCATTCAATGATTCTATATAGGAAAAATGAAATTTCAGTTCCTTCAATTTCATGTATCTTCCAGATATGCAAACTTCCCGAGGTAAATAAACGTAAACCATTGCTTATCAGGAGGAAAGGATTCACCAAACCCCTGAACACCACACTACCTGAGAGACAAAACAAGCAAGGAATTCCAGCCAAGACAGCTGTTAAGCTTTGAAGAATTTCAAAGAAATTTTAACTTGCAACCGGTACCAAATATAGAATATTTAGAAAATACAAGTTAAAATACCTACTGCTCTCTGAAGTTACCTGATCTCCGATTTCTACTTTTAGAACAATATTTTAAGGTATAAAATGGCTGTAGTTAAGTTTTTCTGCTCACTTTCCATTAAAACAGAAGATATTCTGAAATAACATTGGTACAGCACTACATATACATTAAATGCCCACTATTCTATCACCCATGCTTGAGATATTTCTAAAAATCAATAGTTCCAAAATTATGTTACTATTTTAAAGTTATTTTTCCCCACTTCTCTCAAAACCACCTACTTCATTACTTTTAGAGACACTAAGACCAGTTCAGAGTAACAGAATTACATTTCATCCATTATTACATTTCTTTTTAAAGCTTCCCTTTAGCAAGCACAGGGTCTATATGAAATAGTGAATGCATGGGAAAGAAAACTTGACACTGAATCTGGAAAACCATATGTTCAAAAATAATTTTTCAATATGCTTAGAATGTTTTATATAAGATACAGCGTATTTACACATTTTCTATTTGTGATGATCATGCAGTCCTTTGAACAGACTGCAGCAATGAAGGAAAAATTTTGAAAGATTAAAATTTCTTGTATGCACTGTTAAGACTGGGTTTATAGTTCCAAAAAGGTTGTGGGTTAACAATTTCATCTGAAGAAAAGTAACGGAGAATAAGCAACATCAGTTCAACACCCAGAAAAACAGAACACAGTCTTGCAACTAGGCAATGCAAAAGCTGTGGGCTTTAGTGAGCTGTCAAGAAGAATTAATTCTGAGGACAGTCACAAAGGAAAAAAGCACAGCTACAGGTTTTGGGACACTGAAACTCTGAGCAAGCCAGATCATTCAAGACTGGAGCTAACTGACTGGGATTCAATGCAGTTTCTTAGGCTTCAGGAAATGAGGCATATACACCCGTGTGCACAGATCTCCATTTCAGTTCCACTTACACCATTCCACAAGTAGGGGAACTAAAAACTACTTAAGGCACACCGTTATCTTACATCTGAGATTATGGGCCACTCCCATGTCTGCCACAAAACATTAGCTGATAAATTGAGGAATTTTCCAAAAATGCTTTCTTTGGAGAATTAAATTACCGCTAAGATGTAAAAAAATCTAATCAGTGCATTTTCTGAACATGTTCCCTAGATCTCTCTTTCTCATAAATATTAATGTACAAAATCAGAGGCCAAGTCATTCCAAAATTCATACACTCTATGTATAAATTTAGAAGTCTTAATGTGGTATTAGCAGACAGAAATGGTAAACATCACACTTGGTTTTTAATACATTTAAATGTTGAGTATTTTCCAGTAGAACACTCCCAAGGGACCTAATTAACCAAATGATGATTTTTCAGATTAGCAAAGAAGCTAGACATGTAGAGGAAAATACAGGCTAAGAAGTCTGAATTTGCACTAGTGACAAGCATACGTTTTAATCTCTGCTCACTGTAGCTGCATGACGAGAAGAACTGACATTTATTTTCTTCTTTTTATGGGGTGGCCCCGAGTTATATAAGGTTATTTCACATGAAAACTCAAAATCTCGTCTGTCAATTCTCCCATTTTTGATTACATTAACATAAATTAACCCATTATAACTGAACAACCTCTAAGCCAGGAGAGGATGACTCATAATTAATTGATGTCTGGCATCAGTGTCAGGAAAGATCTTGGCTTTATGGCTAGCTGGAAATTAATGACAGTGATTTCTTTATCAGATGACAGGTAGAATAAAATAAAGATGAAAGAAATTTGAAATATCAAAATACTAAACAATACAAATCAAAGCTGCCCAGTAAATGAAAATGGTTTCATTCACTCAGTAGCAAATCAGACAAGTCTCCCACAGAAATCACCCTGACAATTTAATTCATTAATCAAAGTTTTAGAAAAACTGTTTAAAACCACCATTCTATCCACCATTAGAGCCAATACATAAGCAATTACAAATACTACCCTTTACCCTAAGTGAGCTCCTGGATGTATCTGTAATGCTACCCTTCCAAAACGTTAGGTCTCCCAAAACACAGTCCTATTGATATTTGAGTATGCCCCTAAAGGAAGGACCATGAACAGAAAATTAGCCACAATGAGAGAAAGCTTTTATATTCAGCTAGAGATACGTATGATTTTAGCACGTTATTCCTCATTTCATTTGTTCACAAATAAATCACACTGAATGTGAACAGTACTAACAGGCATTTTTAAGGTTTAAAAATTAAAAATATTTTCAGAAGTTTGCTAACATGTTGGTAACTGCTCATAGACTGCATATATCTATCTCATTAACATACACATGTATGTGCAAGAGTAAATGTTTTTCATTTAAAAAGCAGCACCATTAATTTTTGCTGCTTCACTATTTCAAAGATGGGAAGACACTTATTTTTCCTGTGTAAAAACAAAGCAAAACACTTTTTTATTCCATGAGAAATACAGTCTAGCTTTTACTGCTGTACCTAACAAATATTTCACATATACTTCTACTCTTCTATTGAATTATACAAGAATGCTACGGATGGTTTGTCACATCTCGATTAGCTCATTTTTCACAATGCTCTCATGACACTTTATATCATTTACACAAGGTTTATTTGTCAAAATCCCATAACACCTTTCTGATAACAGATGTTTTGAAATGCATCTTATTTTGCTTGGCAAGGGCTTATTTTAATGGGTTTGATGGTATGATTTCAGTGAAGAATTCAGTGGTCATTTAACTCAGTTTCAGAAAAACAAAAAGATTCATAAATGTTCATTCTGTAACTCATATAAGGTACTTTTAAAGCAACCAGCCTTACAAATTCTGGGTTTTTTTTCAAATAATCATTCACTCTAAATTATTCTGCATAAAATCTTTAAGTAATGACTTCTGCTTGTTTCTTTGTTTTTCCCTCCTAAATAGCGTGCAACTTTGAATCCACAGGTACTTCATGTACCACTTTACTCATCATGAACATATGCTGCAAAAGATACAATGGGATTTTTCTTTCAGCAGAAAGTCTTCTGGATGAGCATAATTCTGAGACCTCAGCGTAAATCAATGGATAAATTATCACCACATCTCCATTTGAAGGATTCTTCAAATAATAAACTTGGAGGTCTGGTGCTGCAGACTGTACAAGTAAATAGCCTTTTTCCTGATTATTCTTACTGAAATCACCTGTAGCAGTGGTATGGGTTAACAGCTAAGATACATTTTAATCTAGTTCTCTTATTCAAGAATGCCACAAAGTGCTTTACAAAAAATAAATGAATGAGGAAGGATGAGTTCACGAGTCTCTTTAAAGCCTCTTCCTACCTAAGAAAATGTTTGGCATCTTGGCCCTGTGAGACAGTCATCTCCTCCGCAAACCATAATACAGGGTTTTCCCCGAAATAAGGCGGCACAGGTGGTTGAGAACAATTGTTCAGTTAGTAAATCTCCCTCAACTGGTTTTCATGAACAAGTATCACATATATAAATCCATTATCATAAACCAAGTACTTTATTATCTTTTTGAGCACACATGTAGACTGCCTAAAAAGAAGCCACCATAGGTTTCTGCCACTGACATTTTCTCACTCATCTTCCCTCTACCACTGTACTACCCAAGAATAGCAAGATTTGGCTTGCATTAGGAGTTACAAGAAACAATCCTTACAGCAACAAAGCCATGCAAAAATAAAATTGCACAGAAGTGTCATTTATGCTATTTCAAGTGTGAAGCATGGAAAAACGCAGGAACAATCAGGGCAGATCATTGATCATGCTTCTTAAAATTATCTTCTGACCCAACCTGGAGAGGAGCTATAGTATACATACCAAACTACAACACATGGTGGCATTCTCTAGTGTAAAAGAGGGTTGCTTGTACTTCACCACTGACTTGTAAGTACTAGCCAGGTTTTGAGCGATACTTAACAATTTCACTCTTCATTAGACAATCCCTTTGTTACAAAAACTACTTGTTTCCTAAGGACGAGTACAAGATAAGTCATTACTATTTCTGAACGCTGTTAAATATCAAGTTGAATATCACAAAATTAAAAAAAATAGAGAAGTCACTGCAGTATCATTTAACTCCTTTTATTTCTAGGGTTCTAATACAAAGTGCTGGATAAAATGCAGTCACCATGGTACCAGTTTTAGTCGTCTCCGATGACTACCAGCCATCTACACCAAAGAAGAACTGCCTGCAAAACTTCTGGGTCTGTACGAAGAGGGCCTTCACCTGGGCATTCACAGGGATGACAAGCAGCCCTCCTGCTGCTGCCGGCTGTGCCGGTGACTGGGGAGTCACCGGGCACCGGGACCCTGCACTATGGCCAGGCTGCACCTGCCAAAGCCAAGCGGGCAAGCGACAGTCCCCAGGCGCCGGGCACTTAAAAAGCTTTCTACACTGCGGGCTCTTTGTCCTTTGAACAGAAACACGGGCGAGAGGGGGCCACACGGGCAGGGCTCCCGCCACGACGGCAGCCCGCGCCGAGAGGCTCCTCGCGCCGGAGCCCGCCTGCTGCGATCAGCAGCGGAGCCCCGGGGCGGGGCGGCAGCGCGGCAGCAGGCAGGCTGGCGCTCTCGACCGAGGGCCGTGCAACCAGAACCCTTCGCCCGCCGGCAGGAGCGGTGGTTGCCGCCTCCCGCCGCGGCGGCGCCCGGCCCGGCCCGAGAAGTTTCTCGCCACAGGTTGCCCTCTCCCGCCCGCCTCCCCCGGGACCCTGCAGGCGGGCCCGGCTACAAGGACGCACCTTGGCGCCGCAACCGCCTCTTCTTGAGCCCGAAGATGCGGACCTTGGAGAAGATGTCCACCAGGTTGCCATTGCAGAGCCCGCGGTTCTTGCTAGGGCTATTCCGCCTCCTGCTGGCCGAGGGCCGGTCCCAGTGCTGCTCCCTCGCCTGCCGCTTCTGCCGGATCAAGCCGCTGGCGATGGCCGCTGCCATGGCTGCTAGCCGGCTCGCCCACGGGCAGCGGAGAGGGCGGCGGCTGGGCTCAGCCTCGGCGGGGACCCATCCCCGGGGGTGCTGGCGAGCGGGAGCCTCCTCCGGGCCGAGACGCTGCTACAGCGGGGCACCCCCGCCCTGCGGCCCGCGGGAGCTGCCGCCGCCAACGCGGGTCACCGCATGGGTGCCCCGCCGCCCCTCCCGCCGTGTCCCGGCGCAGGGGCACCTGCTTGGGTTGCGGGTGTCCGCGGGCGGGCTGGCGGCGCCGAGCAAAGCGGGGCGAGCGGGACTCGGGGCAGAGCCGCGCCCGGTCAGGGCGGGTCGGGCCGGGTCGGGTCGAGCCTGACCGGCAGCGTCGCCTCCTTGGGCTGCCCCTCAGCCCCGCGCCGCCGCCTGCTCGCCCGGCGCTGCCATCGCCGCGGCCGGGGCGGCTACAGCAGCCTGTTCCAGGCTCCCGCCTGATGATTGCCAAGTGCTTCAGAAATCAGCATCTGGAGAGAGCAATCTTCTTCTCCAGGGAGAGCTGTAATCACTGCTCTTCAGTCCCACCCCGCTCCAGCCTCCCCTACACACGCACGCACACACACAGAGGCACGCACCGCTGGAGCTTATTTTGTCCTCCCCAAGGCGAGGGGCGGCGAGGGTGTCGGGGGTGGAGGAGGGACGGGGGACCGGCAGGAGAATAAAGCAAAGGGGGGCGAGGGGCGGAGGAAAGGGCTGCTGCTGAAGCGGTTCTCTGATGGGAAGCAGCGGATTCCCTGCGGATCCGCCGGCAGCTGCCTCTGCTCCCTCTTAGCTCATGGGGTTGATTAGTGCGGGGCTCCTTTTCCGCGGCCCACGGCCCTCCCCGGTCATCCTTCTTCGCACCGGCTCCCTGCCGCCTTTCCCGCCGAGCCTGCGATGATACCGGTACCGGCCCCCGTTCCCGGCCGGGGGAGCTGTGGGGCAGAGGAGGGAGAGCGACTGGGAACCCGCCCATCTGCGCCTCCTCGCCCCACGCCTCGGTACCGGTCGGGGCAGGAGGTGTAGTCCGGCGGGAGAAGGGTTTCTGCTGCATGCGAAGGTGTTAAGAGCTCTGAGGAAGACACACACGTACGAGGCGGAGGGTACCTGCCACCCAAACCAAGACGCGATCTTTGAGAAGAAAAGGTTGTTGCACCAGCACACTTTTACCTCGGAATGCTAACTGATTTCTGAGGTTTCAGAACTACCAAAAGAATTCTGTAGGGCACCCACAAACAGCCGCAGTAGGCAGATTTATCTATCACCAACACTTTACTGTGAGGGTGGTGAAGCACTGGAACAGGTTACCCGGAGTTTTTGGGAATGCTCCACCCCTGGAAGTGTTTAAGGCCAGGTTGAATGGGGCTTTGGAGCATTTGACCAAGCCCCGGCCGAGCTCGCTCTACACAGAATGCCTAAGGAATCTCTGCCCCAAGGAGTCTCTGCCCCCAAGGAGTTCACAATACGCTGCAGATAATAAATACCATATAAAATGTGATATTCTGTCTCTTTCCATTCATCTTTTCTCTTGGGTCTTCTCCCTTTTCAAATAAGGGGTCAATGTTTTCTGGATTTACTTTCTGCCAGTCTAATGGTTAAACTTCCTGAAGTTGTAAATAATCAGGAGAAAGTAGAGAAAGGAAGCCAGCAGCTACACAGAAAAAAAATGCAGGCTTATCCTATAAGGAAGGGCAGATGCTCACACAGGAAAATTTCATGTAATAAATATCAAACTTTAATAATGTTTTAAGAGTACTCTTAATTTCTTATTAGATGGTTCTTTAAAGAAAACAGACTTTGAAGTGTAAATATCCATCCAGCATAATTCACTGCTTTGCAGTGCAGAACCTCCTAGGAAAGAGTAAGTTCTTGTTTCAGCAGAGGCTTCAGTATCTCCAATAGTGACCTTTATTTGCCTAAATCCTTTAATCTATAAACGGCTATTTTTATAAAGAGGGCAAAAGTGTACGGTGGGAACTCCCTTATACAGGGATTTTGTATTAATGCTAGACCAACTAGGAGCAGAACATGCACAATCGGATCTGGATAATACATTTTAATTCTATTTAAGAGTGTTTCTAAAGAGATTCAGCTAAAACGCATTGGATTTTCTATCTGGTGATTTTTACAGAGCAGCAATTTCCTTACAACAGTAACAATTACCTTAACTAATGCAATTAGACAGTGAGGTGGGTTTTCTTATTTAGATTTCACTGTTACAATTTTGCATACCTCTTCCTTTTTCCTTACTTCCCAATGGCAGACAAGACACAGTATTGTCTTCCTTAAGTGTTCTCAAGACAGAGGTGCTCCTCCAAATGCTGTTCCAGTCCCAGTCCTGGCTGCTCATGCCCCATGGACAGCTGAGCAGAGGCTGGATATGTGTGGCCCTGGGACATCCCCTGCCACCAGAGGAAGAGGTAACAGGACACAGCCCAACAGCTCCAAACAAAGGAATGAATGAGAGGGAGTAGAGTGAAATAAAGGCCAATCCTCCACTGTCTTTAATTTTCACAGGAATTTAGGAGAGGAATACCTACAGCCCTAATTTTTGCGTAAGAAACTCTCCACAAAGATGTAGGTTCCACATTTCCTTTCACTGGAAGGGCCTCTTTATATTATCAAATGATGCTATGCACTATATACTATCTACTACTAATATTCCCTTTCCTTAGTTTCTTTCAAATACAGGGCCTTAGCCAAAGTGCATTGACATTTCTCAATAATATGATTCTCAGGGTGTTAGTAAAGAAAGGAAAGAATGAAGGTGAAAATGTGCAGGATGCCTATAGACAAGAGAAAATGTGTTTCGTACTCCAGAGATCAAAACCAATAGCTTTCTCCTTGCATCTCAGAAATGCGGGGCAGTTGTTTACAGTTTGAGGTTTTGCAAAGAAAACTCAAGAGAGCCATCTGCTGTCTTAACCTGTGATAAAATGCGTGCAATTCTAGTCAAAGTGAAGGTTCTGCTAACAGATGGTTTGTACAAGTATGAACATATCAGCCACCTTAAAGACTAGTAACTGCACGAGTTTATACATTTAGGACAAATGGAAATAGCTTTAACGTTTGCAACATTATAATAGAATTTTATTTCTGATTAACAAAACTCAGGATATGAAAACAAACGATTAAAAGCAAAAGAGGGGGAGAAGTGATTTTCAATACTTTCTGTTTTCCCATCTGTTCATTTCTAACTGCTAATTTCTTATTATTCAGGAGTTTTCTAAAACAAAAACGTTTCAGAATATTTAAAATTACTTGCTTGAATGAATTTTAGAGGAAAACACTCAACAGATATAAAGTGTGCATAAAATGATTTATCATATACTAAGGTATCAAACATTATTATTATTATAGAATCATAGAATAGTCAGGGTTGGAAAGGACCTTAAGATCATCAAGTTCCAACCCCCCTGCCATGGGCAGGGACACCTGTCCTGAGTTCAGCAGTAGCAGTCTTCTTTTCTCCTTAGTAGCTGGTGCAGTGCTGTGTTTCTGACTTTCAGCCTGGGAACAGCGCTGATAACACCGATGTTTTTAGCTGCTGCTCAGTAATGTTTACCCTGACCAAGGATTGTCTGAGCCTCATGCTCTGCCAGGGAGGAGGGGAAGCTGGGAGGAAGCAAAGACAGGACACGTGACCCAAACTGACCAAAGAGGTATTCCATACCACAGCAAGTCATGCCCAAGATGTAACTGGGGGCAGTTACCCAGAAGGGCTAGAGCACTGCTGGGGTGAGGCTGGGTATCGGTTGGTGGTGAGCTGTTTTATTCTCTTCTCTTGTTATTTCCTTTATCATTATTGTTATTGGTGGCAACAGTAGTGATTTGTGTTATACCTTAGTTAATAGACTGTTCTTATCTCAACCTGTGGGAGTTGTATTCTTTCGATT